>JAPYZJ010000037.1:0-98035 GCA_030522765.1 Ophioninae sp. B BG-2022a
GTTTTTGAAAATGTAGTTTCGAGATAATCGCGTTTAAAGTTTCTGTCTGTCGCTCTGTCGCGCTGTCGTTCCGCTCTACACTATATGCGATAACTCCGCGAATATTCATTATTTCGGGTTTTCCTTTGCTCAGTATATTCTTTGGGTATTATACTTTCGAAATATGTAAAAAAACGATTTTTTGAAAATTCTAAAGGGATTTCTGGCCTTAAAAGTGCATAAAATATGTACTAAAAAATGTTTTTATCTTTTTCAAGAATCTAACTACAAAGCCTGATAAATCCTACAACGTTACCTTAATTCTTAACCTCATAAAAAAATGCACAAGAATAGTCTTTTATTTCAAGGGCCCAGAGTAGAATACTACTTTGATGAACTGTCAGTAGTCTTTTTTTTTTGTTTTTTTTTTATCAACACTTTTGATCGGGATTGCAAATAAGCAATACCGAAGGATCCGTAAGGACGATTTTTCGGTCTCCAGCATCCAGAGGGAGGGAGAGGAGGCGGCGAATTTCAAGGGCTCGAATCGATGAAGAAACGATCACCAAACGCTAATAATGAATAAAATTATGAGTGGCTTACTCCAGCATACCAATGCGTTTTATTCGACGGAGTCGCGAGGTCACGTTCGCGAAGAACCGCGGTCTCGGGGCGGGGGTGGCTACAGGGAGGCAAACGTATATCCGCGTGTGCCGAGTTTACGTCGTCGCAGTGCGATACGGTCGATAGCGAAGTAGTCAAGTCTCCATCGCTGCGCGATACGTACGGAATACCGTGTGGAAGGTAGATAAAAGTGGAAAATGCCGGAAAATTAAATACTGATTATTCGTTGCCAAGGAAATATCAGTTTCACGAATTGATTTCATCAAGGCACAGAAAATTGGGTTTTTTGACAAGGAAATTTCGTTTTCACGAATTGTTTTCATCAACAAAAAAGATTGTGATTTTTAGCCAAGGAAATACCATTTTCATGAATTGTTTCCATCGAGGAGAAAAATTGGGTTTTTTTTGCCAAGGAGATTTCGTTTTCATGAATTGTTTTCATCAAGGAAAAAAATTGGGGTTTTTTTTGCCAAGGAAATATCGTTTTTACGAATTTTTTTCAGGAATGAAAAAAAAATTGGGATTTTTAGTCAAGAAAATATCATTTTCACGAATCATTTTCATCAACGAAAAACAATTGGGATTTTCAGCAAAGGAAATATCATTTTTTCGAATTGTTTTCGTTAACGAGGAACACATAAGTCTATAAATCAGAAGGTTTCTTTAACCTCAATATGCTTGATTATATTAAATTCTCTCCAGTCATGATTTTTCATGTTTCCGTAATAAAGACTTTTTTTCTTTTGGGAACAAACGAGGTTAATTAATTTAATTGTTATTAGCGATGTAATTCTTGAAAGAAAAGTCGTACTGGTTTCGATAGTAGTGAAAAATAAGAATTCATTTTTAGCGCATTCGTGGTAGCCGATAGTAATTAGTATTAATATTCTTCATGTGAAATGAGACTTCCAAATGAACCGATTGACGTTTGGTAGGTATAACTTGTAGGGTTTTACGATATGGATGTTTCAACCGTCGTAATTAGAGCTTAGACCGACCTTCGTCTCTTTTCAGTCGTTTTTTTTATCGTAAATCAACCCACTAACCTCAAACATACCTGAGTGGACTTAGTGACGTCATAAAACCATTAAAACTGCGCGTTCATCTCTCAGCTGTCAATGCAGCTTGGCTCTTCCGGGGAGTGTCACATCCAGTCCCACAGGTCTTTCATTCATCCTTCATTCTTTCTCTTCGCCTCGTCTATTTTTGTTCCCTCGTGTGGAGAAAGTTTCGTGAAAAAATGCCCTTTGCCCTCGACAATGTTCACACTCAACCGAATCCAAATCGTCCGAAGAGAAAACGCTTTAAAAAAAAAATAGTTGTTTCCGAGTGAACGCAAATAACGGAGAACAAAAATAATTAAATTAGAGAGTAATTAATGTATTTAGATACCCAATATTTATCATGATCCTGAAGTTTCTGTTTTTGACACGCAATACAAATTATATTGATGAATTCTTGAATTTTTAGGTTAATACAAGTTACAAAGTTAAGTAAATAAATTTTTACGGAATAAAAAAAGAGTGATATGTGCAAAAAAAATCGTTTAGATTTTTATATATGTACATCTAAACAAAATTTTGAAGAACTGTATATCTGCCCAAATTGTTCAACAAAAACAATTTTTTAATTCAACATATACGTTTAAACAATCTTCTCATTAATACTAATTATTCAAAAGCTCAGTATAAAACAAGTTATCAACATTGAAAAATGAATTCGTTTTCTAATAACAGTCCTTTTTGAAATAAAAATAATAAAAATATCTTCTCAGCCTATCGCCTATAAATTCGAAACGCCATGTTTCAGGCTTTGGAAAAAATCATTTTTTAAGATGTCGTAAAGTATCTCAACAATGATTTGAAATACGATGTCTCTTGTTGCAGAAATTTTGAACAGTCTAAAAAAAAAATTAATTCATTGGAGATAAAACGCTTCCCTTATCATTGTTCTTTTGGGCGTCAATTGTTTATTTGGTTATCTTTATAATTGCTCGTGCAATTTTAAGATTGCACTATAACCCCACAGGCTAGGCCCAGGACCGGCCGGCACTGAAAGCGCGCGCATTCGAACAATTTCATAAAAGTGGCCACCCTCTTCCGCACGGGAGTTAAGATATAGAACCGGGCAGGCAGTCGGTTTGCTCGAACAAGAGGAGCTCGTGGGGCTCCGTGGCTGAGCTCTCGCTGGTCTCGGCTCATTCCTCGCTGGGATATCGTCGCGACGGGACATTCTCGCGTTACAGAATTTCGTGTTACAGGCACGGTGTAGAAACGCGCGACGTTTTTCACGTCTGTTAAAATTCCACATTAAAAAACAAAAAAAAAAACAAAAACTATATCGAAGAACATTTTCAATTTTTAACGATGGTAAATCGGTTGATAACGATTTTTCATTTTTATTGAGAAACAAACAAAAAAATGAATTAAACAGGTTATAGGCGATGGCGAGTAAATAGTGAAAAATGAACAGTGGATAATGTCGTGACTGATCAGACTCGATGAAATTTTTCGATTTTTACGATTTTACGTTCCAATCAAATCGTACTTACAAATATATTTTTTCTTGTGAGTTTTTACGTTATCAGGAGATATTTGGAATCGTTACCTTTCTGTCAAGAAACTCGTACCGATGGAATACTCGGTGAATATTGCCAGCAGAAACAAAATATTGCCACGTCGTACTTACGCTTGTTGTTCTTTGGACGAAACACCTGGCTTGTTGTGTACGAAAGAACGTAACACTGAGTGAACTGAAAGAAGACGTTCGAGTTTCCTTTCGAAGTGCGAGTCGATTATTCGGAAAAGTTTTATCGTCGTAACGACGCAACCAAACGTCACGATCACCTAAATGTACGTGAATGAAAATCGTCATCGATCCAAGTGCTTGGCTGATTGAATTGCGTCGTTTTTAAAAGATCTGATTAAACGTGTTGACAAAGAGGCTTTATCGGTTGATACGTTTCGATCAAACTTGCATATTTTAATTTTTTCGACGCGTTTGAAGAAAATTCTCAGTGATCAAAATACTTCGAGCAATCTGGGCAGAATCATTCATCAATCCCATTTGAGAAAAGTTTGCACGAGAATGGAGCAGGGCAACGAAAAGCCGGAAAAAAAATCAGAGATAACGAAACGAAGGTAATCGCTGATTAAACAAATAATATACGAAGAAAAATCGATAAAAAGTACCGGAGTGGAAGAGAGAAACAAAACATCCGTCGGTTTCGTTAATTATTCAGTAACGACGAATTAATTGAGGCATTGATTGTCGAAAGCCATTAAACACGAAATTCATGTTTGAGGAGAGATAAAATCGACAAATCAGTGAGGAACATGAGAAGAATTGTTGGAAATGAAAATGGCGTCGATCGATTCGATTAATATTTTGACGACTCGTCAAAAAGCAATCCACGAGCCTTTTTGCAAAGAGATCGACTTTAAGAATTAAGGGAATTTAAAAAAAATCGTGTTCGATTGATTTCATCGACCGAAACGTGGGGGAGGAGGGTCGATTGAATAGTATTCATGAACGATGTCAAAGTCTCGTCCAACGACCTCGATCTTGGGACCGGACACCGGTAATCCTTCTTCAACGTACTCGACGTCGCAAACGCGACCGTGAGGAATGTTCGCCTGGGGAGTTTCTGCACGAGTTCGCGAGGTTTCCTCTGGCCTCCACGAGGTTACGCGTGGAACACGCTGACCCCGAGCTCATCGCGGAACGAAAAAATAAAAGTAAGAAAGTACGACGGAATTGCGTTGGAATTTCACGGAGCAGATCTCGAGGTACAACCCTCTCATTCAACCCTCGTCGAAACTATAATTAGTGTCGAATACTCCAGCCAAAGAACGTACGTTTCTTCTTTTCGTCTCGACCTTGAGACGTATTTTGGATTTCTTTGACGCACTTCTCTTTGGCGATTTGAAATTGTTTTTTTTTTATTTAAATACCTTTATAAAAATTTTATTTTTTTCTCATCGATCAATGATCGTCAAGGAAGAAACCAATGAAGTGAACGAAAAAAAAGTGAAAACGAGCAAATTTCGGTGACGGATTGTGAACAATGAGAAACAAGTGAGCTGTGATTGGCTTTCGTCCCACTTTCATCGATCCTCTTTTCGCACATTTTTTTTCTCGAAGTTCCACGATTTTACGACGATGAAACGCTTTTGAAGAGGATGTGCGACTTGGAGAGTGGCGCTTAGAACGTGTTATTTCCAGCACTATAGCCACGCATTTTCAACGAGGGTGGAGTTTCGGCCAGCTACGTAATAGGGTGGAATACGAGTGAGCATCGAGTGATAGAAGAGGGTCGAACGAATACAGACGCCAACCGGTCTTGGTCGTCGCCACGTACCTCGTACTCTGAAGGGGAAGAAGGGGAAGGGAAGTGGGGAAGAAGAAAATCGATCGCGGACTCTACCGCATCGTCGAAGAAGTGCAATGACCGCCAAACCCCAGGGAAGGTCTTATTCAGCGAGGTAAGGGATGAGAGATATTGATAAAGGATATCATTCTTCCAAAGTCAGCTCCGAAACGTCATCAGATTTTGAAACAATTCATTAATAACCATATCAAAATTTCGTACAAATTTGGAAACTGTTTAAAAGCTTTGTTTTTAAATTGACTTCATGTTGGAGTACGAAAAAGTTTGGTTAGGGAGGTTCTAGGAAGAGAGATGAAAAAATTATTTTTTTTACATCATTTTATTTCTAAAAAAATACTAAGGAATTAAAGAAATGTCAAATTGGCTCAGAAAGGTCAATTGAAAATGTTTTTTCTTTGAGAAAGGGATTTAGGAATGCAGAAGTTCTTCTACTTGGGCGAGGATGAAGTGGGTGCAAACGCGAAAAAAAGATTCTTCGCGAAAAGTATAAATAGCCAAATCTACGGTGCAGAAACTCAATGAAAATTCCTGCGTCCCCCAAATTTCATATTTCATTGATCTTAAGCTCTTTTTTTCTTCGTTTCTTTTTAAACGATAAAAATAATATGATCCAAGTGGAATGCAAGTACGTCGGGGTTTAAGAGGGGTCGTTGGAAGGGCCAATCGGTGAACCGCAAGATTCAACGATACGCGTAAATATGTCGAGTCATGAAGGCAGGAAGGAAGGGCCGAAATGAAAATAGAGGAGATCGTAAGCGCGAGCGAGAAGTATGGAAGATTTTAAGGGACCAGCGAGTGCGTGAGGTGCGCAAGCGAAAGGGAAAGACTGACGTGTCAGTCTTCCAGACAGAAAATAACTTGGGTCTCACCGAGAGACGGGTGTGCTGACGATTCTTATTTTTCCGACCCTCAACGCTGTCTGCCAGCCTTCCCCGAGTTTTGCTCATCTTCTCTTCTCTTTTTACCCTCTATTTCTTCTATTCTCTCTTTTCCACGATCGGTTTCCTTCAAGGTTTATCTTCAAGGCAGTTGGTAAACGTCGATATGCGTTGGAACCTCGATTTCATTCATTTTGGAACTTGCTTCGTGACCACAAAAAACAATAACGACTCAAACAAAAAACTCATTACTTTTAACAATTAATAAAGAATATCTGTAATTCGGAAAATGATTTCCTATTTTCTTAAATGAAAAGTTTTTACATCCCAGGAGAACCAATAATTTCTAATTATAATTTTAATAGTTAAACAATTCTAATAATTTCGAAAGAGTAATTAATAATACGTTTGGACTTTGCATTGTTGAGATATAACAAAAACTTCAATTAATTACTTTTTTATTTCCAAATTTTTGTTTGCATTCAAATTATTTTGATACATTTTGACTCCTCAAAAAAATCCAAAGAAATACAGTATTCGAGAGCCTGAATTTATTTGCTGGGGTTTCTAAGGCCAGATGAAGATTAATATCCAAACTTAAATACCTACGGTTTCATTTCCAAGGTCGAACAAAGAAAAACAGCTAAAAATTCATCAACTAGAAAAAGAAAATTTTTTAAATTGATATTTCAGCACTTTAATTCCCATAAAAATGAGTGAAAATTCGATAAGAACGACTCGTGGGATTGGGTCGTTTCTGGGGTGTAGAAAATTTACGACTTTGGCTGAGCTATGGAAATGTAGATGGGTATGGGAATGTCTGTACATTGAACATCGCCCTGCGGTTCTCTTGGGACGGGATCGATAGGGATGATGGTTGCAGCATCCCCACGCGTAGCCGCCCCCACGTCCGAGAAAATCTTGCTCGCGGGAGGTCATTCAGTAGACGAAGCAATCGAGAAATCTTGTTGAACGCCCCATACGGTGATGAAGTGACTTACGTATTCCGAGTCACGTTCGTTAACGAGTACTGTGTAAATAACGTTTTCGACGCGGGTAATGTTACCTATTAGCTTCCAAACTACAACTAAACACGATAATCTTGACGAAGACAACATTATTCATGCAAAACAAAACAAACTTTCTTTCCACTTTGAATGAGAGGGTTATCCAGTTTCCAGAAGACACTTACCGGTGAAATAATTTATTTTAATAGATTAATAAATAATCTTTAAAAAATAGATTCATTATTTATTTAAAAAAACGAGTGATTTCCTCCTCACAACAATATAAAATAAACTTTTTTTCCACTTTGAATAAGAGGATAATCCAGTTTCTAGAGGAATCAATTTATTTTACAAAACTCGATTAATAATCGATTTTATAGAATAGATAATTTACTACTCACGACAATATTCAATTCCCCCTAATTTTTGTTGTGAAGAGAAAATCATCGAAACCAAACAAAAAAGGTGTTATCTACTTTTTGAAACGGATAACTGGTCTATTCAACAATTTTTTAAAATAATATTTAAATTAATGAGGGAATCATTTATAAATTTATAAATAAATTTATAAACGATCCCCCATGAATTTCATAAATTATATAGGGGAATCATCGAGGAATAAATAATCTTACGAAATAGATGGATCATCTATTTTACAAAATTTAATTTTTTTCAGGTTTACAATCCATTTAAAGACATTTTTAATTATCGTAGGAGTATCAACTGGATTATATTCTTATTCAAAGTGGACAAAAACAGTTAGTTTTTTAGTAAATTTATAAATGTGTGCATTTACGAAAATACATTTGTTTGGTTTCCTTCGTTCCTTCATAAAATTCAATTTTTCTAGAGGTTTGAAAATTTGAATTGAATAATGCAAAAGGTTGGAAAAATGGAAAGAAAGAACATATGCATAAAAATCCAACAGTTTTACGAGCATATTTTGAACCACGATTCATATATTCTCCTTTGAACTACGTAAAACATCGAATGGTCATTCGCCAACTTTCATCAAACTTTACCAGAAACTTCAGTTATTACAAATGTTCACTCGGTAAAAGGGTTGAATGAGAACAGTCCGTGCCTCAATTTCCAATGCAGTTTCCGTTCTATCCGAGATATATTCGAGCTTCTCACACGTTTCGTGGGGAAACATTGCACGTTCTGAAAACACGCGACTGCGAATGAAAGCTGAGTCATCAACTGGAGCCGGAAGTGTAGTACACACGTCGTGATTCTCTCGTTGCATTCTTTTACAAAAAACCACTACCAAGTACACTCTATTTGTTCGCAATCCACCGTTACCTCAGCACGTTGGGATTGCATTAACTTGAATTATAGTATCTGTCAGTCATCGAATACAAATTTACTCTCATGACATTTCTTACACTTCCTATCGCCTAGGTATATTTAATAGAGATAATAATAATACATTTTATAATAATAATATTCGATAATTTTTATTAATTGTTTCATAATAATATTATTTATAATTATCTTATAATAATATTAATCTGACATTAATTCTTGTTTTCGTTTCGGTATATTTTATGATAATAATATTTTTTATACTCATAATATTTTATAATTTATATTTATTATATCGTAATAATATTATTTATAATTACTAAATAATAATATTAATCTGACATGCTTTTTTGGTTCGTTTCGAAAAAAAAAATGTTTTTTTAGTGAGATGACATTTCTTACATTTCCTATCGTGTCAGTATATTTAATAATAATCATACATTTTATACTGATAATATTTTATAATTTACATTTATAATATCGTTATAATATTATTTATAATTATTATATAATAATACCATGGACCATGGCCATGGATTTTATTAAGTTTCAAAGAACAAAACAATGAATCCGGTTTTAACAATCGAGAAGACCATCTACCGGAATAATAACGAAGAAATATTTCTTCGTATTTCATATAGAAGAAGTGGGTTCCGTACTCGTCGGAGAAATCTTTCATGCAATTATTCCGTTTGTCGTATCGTGCAGGTTTATCTGAATGTTCGCATTTTTATGTTTTCATGAACGAAGAGCATGAAAACTACTTCGGACTCCCACGAAGTTGCGGTGTATATTGCTCTTGCGTGATTCCCTGCTGTCGTCGACAATAAAGACTTGAACCTGACCACGGTGATTCCCGGTGGAATTTTAATGCCCGCGTGGCGTAAAAAAAAAGAAGAAAAAAAACTAGCGGCTAATTAGTGGAACATACATTTTCCACGCATCACGTCTGACCTTCGAGAATTTTGCTGCTGGGTGCCATCACTTTTTATTTGAGAAGAGATCGTCGACGGAATCAGGCATTGGAACCATTTGCCATTATGTACAATTAGCGTGAAAGTGTAAAAAAAAGTGAAGTTTTGAAAACGATTTGCCGACCATTCGTAGAACTCCAGTTGTGACGAAAAAAATGGGGACGATATTTTTTTGGTCATCATCGAGTAGTGAAGCACCACGCCAATTATTTAACGAATTTTTTACAGTTTTTTAATACCAATCGATAAGAGCAGAAAAAATTGTATTTACAATATTCAGATAGACGCTATACAAGTGGATAAAATAATTTAATAGAATACGTAAAAAAGATAATTCTTCAGAATTATGCACCACGCTAATTTTTGCTACAATTATTAATATTTTTAAAAATTATATTGCAGTCAATATTGACGAACCGTATTTTTTATCACTTCCATTAGTGTATATGTGTGTATTGGTGGAAGGGCGGGTATTTTTTTTAATTTTAAGGGGATTTTTAAGCGTGTATTATTTTTAAATTTTTAATTTAATAAGAGAAGGGGTAATGGTACTTGCGATTTCACATCAGTATTATATTCTAAAATGCTTATTTTACAAATATCACCACTCTTCATCATCAATATAGGCGCCAAAATGCATTAAAAAATTCCTATTTTGTCGTTTCCTCGAATTTAAAAACCCCATAACTTATGGAAATAATAAAAATTTTCAGTCTTCACCCGATTCAAATTCACTAGTAGTGATCTACGCGGAACACGTTTGTACAGCAACGAAAGATTTGGCGCCAAAATTCGCCCCACTTTTGCATAATTACCAAAGTTACTGGCATTCTTGCGATTTTCATGGGATTGAACTTTTGGATGAAACTGTCCTTCAAAATGAACATCTCTACAGATCAGACGGTAATACGTTGATTTTCATGTCCAATTTCATTATTTCTACCTTTCACTCTAAGCCTTCGCGGTTGTTGAGAATCGATATCGAACCCTTCCCCCCCTTGGATTATAGAGTATTTAACTATAGGTAATATCGACAAATTGTATAGTTTCACTGAGACCTGGTACATAGGAACTACCATACGAGAAAATACAGTTTTGCCTTTCTCACATCCATTATAAATAAATCTCAAGACGCGACAATTGCCAAGATCGGTATCTAGCAGTATCTTTGTAAGAATCTTGTAGCACGCAGGTGTAAATAATAACAACGATAACGTATAATTTATGTAGGATAAACATATTTTCGTGGCTGTTGATAAACGTACATTTAATTTAATACTAAACTACATTTTTACAACAGTGTTTGAGTAATTCAATAAACAACTCCTTGCTTGACTGAAAAAAAACAATGTTTCAACTGTAAATGAAAAAAATAATAATTTTTTAATTTTTGCGAACATTCTCCGCCATATGCGATATGATTACGATTACTTGATTTTTTTCGAATTCGCGTCCTGACAGTAATCCGAAATGAAAAACTTGTAAATTTTTGTATAAAAAATAAAAATTTTTTTAAATATTTCGGTGCATAAGAATTGCTAACTCGAAAGGTAAACTCAATTATTCGATCTGTGGTTAATTCATAAATTACGAATGTTCGCTATAAAACGATTAAATGAATTTTCGCGATCCGGTTTGGAGATAAGAAAGCAGGTTTTGCGTACGGCCATGCAATCACATAATTACAACAGCACAATGTTTACGGACCACCGATACTGCGATAAAGCCACGAAAGTTTCCGTAAACGGAAAGAAATAAAATGACTGATATTTTTGAACGCGTAAAAAATGCTCAGGTATTTGAGGTTTGAGGTGTTACTGGATGGCTATTTAGAGAATCACTAAAATTGTTGAAAATTTGACAAATTATAGTTCTGCACAAAACGATAATACATGAAATTAGAATTTTACAAAAAGTAATTTATGAATTAAATAAAAAATTATTTATACTATTGATTTATATTTTATTTATTTTTGAAATATTTTAGTTGGGTAAAATTTATTTATGAAAATTTTTTAAATATCATTTATAAATCAATATTTTATAAATACAATATTGTTCTATAAATAATAATTTAGTAGGCAAAAACGTTTGTATTTAACACATTCGAAAAATGGTTAATGGTTGCCAAACGAATGGAACTCAATCGAAGAAAATCTTAAAAATATTAAATTATTAAGATTTAGGATCGAGCGATTGATTAGGCTGGGTAACAAATAAACATACCGCGTTATCGAGTTTGTCAGTGAATTTAGAAAATCGTTAGTGAAAGATTTATTCGAATGACAAATTAATGAGCAATCATTGCAGAACTCAATATACATTGAGTTTGTTCGAGTAATTATATACTATAATAAATCCACGAAAATTCAATAATATTGAAATCCTTGCGTTGCCGTGGCAACGAAATCGTAATTTTCGTTTCAAAAGTTACGTTGAACTCGTTCTTGGTACTTTCCAAACTGATTCAACAAAAGTCTGAGCTCCTTTCTCTCACAATTTTATTATTATTATTATCAGTCCTGCAAACAATGATCGCAATAAAAACAAAAAAGACAAAAATACCAATAAAAGGAGAAAATTAACTATAACGATACTCAGATTGTAAAATTTTATTTAATTCGTCTCCACTTAAAGCTGCAATGTGAGAATCAAGAGGCTCCTCTTGTTTGAAAAGTATGAGATCGTCTCAATTTAAACTGACGCGAAACGAAGAAATATTTATTATCTCAATAATAATAATAAGAAGAAGAAGAAGAATTGGTACATATTTCTGGTTTGAAAACAAAGGGCCATTCATCACGGCTGATCCCATCGACCTGCGTTTCGGTCACCGCATAACTGGGCCCCTCGTTATCCTCGTTTTGGCTCCTCGACCAAAATGTTTACGATCCTTTTTTTTTTAATTTTTTTCTTTTCGTTTTTTTTTCTTTTCAAAATAAGATTCCCACTGGTCGATGTCGTCACTGCCATAAACGGAAAGTCGTTTACTTTCTTACGGATCTTCTCGTACACATACGTCCGTCATCGTTGTACGAGAATCTCCAGCCCCGGGCAAAACTCGAAGTGAGAAACTCGAATGATTGTCGCAACAACGGATCTCTTTCTTTCAGTATCATGAAATTACGCGAGCCAAGAGTGTCGTTGTTATTATTTATTTTTCCGTTTTTTTTTGCACGCGCGTTTGTTGGAACAACGAAAGTCGTAAAACGTGTCCGTGACTTCTTCAACCACGTTCAGCGAACCGTGAAAGCCACATTGTCACTTATTGTCTTATTCTCCATTTTGTTACTTTTCTTTTTTTTTTTGTTTTTTTTTTTTTCGTTCCGTCTCGTTTTATCATTGCGGAAACTTGGGGAGAAAAGATGACCGAGTGAATCGAGTCTTGTATATAGACAGGGTGACTCGTAACACCTCCGGTGTGACCGGAAACTACAACTCTCTATACACGGATGAGCTATTACGAATTTCAACTACCACTCTAATTTCGAAACACTTGGGCTTGGAAATACTCACGCAGGTAAATTGGATACTTCATTGATAATGCTTCCCAAGCCAATTACACGTTTTCGTTGAATCGTTCATTAACTGATTAAAGTACAAGGCAGTCATGAGGTTTTATCAGTTTACTGATAAAACTGCGATTTAATTGGGAATTAGTGCAGAAACCTTCAGGGATGATGGATTCAAGACAAACATCCTTTTGTTTGGAGCTGTTGATATCATTATAATTATATCAAGTGTTGAGTCATATTTCCAAAGCCCTCCTATCGAGCTAAAGTTTTGCAAACACTTTCCTTTTAACATGCTAAGAGAACTCCTAAAAGGTTTTTTTTACGAATCGTGATAGTTTTTGAAATATTTGATTTTCAAGTTTTTGGAGTAAGATTTTAAAAAACCTACTCTTTCTCTTCCTATCGAGGTGAAAGCTTGCACAAACCTTTTTTTTTATATTTTGAGAGAACTCCGAAAAGATCTTTTGGCGACCTTCAAAAATGATCAATATATGGAATTTTTTATTTCGAAAAATTCTTTAATGGGTTCTCCTAGAATATGAAAAGTAAGGTCTGCAAAAAATGTCAGTTCGATCGAAGTGAAAAGAGAGGAAGGGAGGGTTTCCAAAGTTTATTTGTCGAAGCAATTGTAATAGTTTTATGTACGTATTATTATATCAATATTCCATAGGGGTGTCTAATACTTTTTACAAAGGCTGTATTATCGAAAAAGTTTCCAAGTATATTAACGTTCTTTTGTTTTCGTTAATCCACGTTCAATTTCCCATTTGCTGGGAGGCTTTTGTAATTTCGATTATATCTCATTAACACACCAATTAATTCAGTAATTGGGTCAGTGGTGGACACTGGGGAACCACTAACAGCTTAAACGTGTCGACGGAGAAAGAAGAGCCACAGAAAAGAGAGAGCAAAAAAAAAAACGTTCGGTCACATTTACCAGTCGACGAAATATCCACGTGGTACCTTCGGGTACCCGAATTCGTGCTAAACTCAATTATATCAATTATATCCCAACGTGTATTCTTTTTATCCCATTCGTTAATCGGTGACCGAACAATAATCAATGTCAACGATTTTAAATGTAAAAAAATTAGATCGACGTGGGAATGTTCTGAAACGACAAATTCGGGGAACGATTAAAATCTTGGTAATTATGCTGAAGTGGGGCACCGCCGAATTTCAAAAAGTTATGCAATATTGAAGAACCATATTTTTTGTCACCTCTAATTGTATGCTTGTGTATTGGTTGGTTGGTTATTATTTTTTAATTTCAAGTGGGTATTTAAGCGGGTATTATTTTTTAAGTTAACTAAAAAAAAATTGTTTTAGAATTTAATAAGAAAGAGGCGAATGTTACTTGTGATTTTACATCAGTATTACATTCCGAAATTCTTATTTTTTAAATTTCACCACTCTGCGTCACCAATATAGACGCCAAAATACATTAAAAAATTCCCTTTTTTGTCGTCTTTTCAAACTTCAAAACCCCATAATTTATGGAAACAATAAAAAATCCCAATCTCGCCCGACTCGAATTCACTAGTGATGAACAACGAAAGACGTTCGTAACAAATAAAAATATTGCGCCCAAATTGGCTGGGTGACCCACTTCTGCAATGTTACCAAAAAGCTTTCTCCATTTTTCAATTCCTGCTGTACGAAACCAACTGGCGAGCTCATCTACAGGAAAAGTTTTGTACGAATGGGGGATTTTTTTTTGCAAAGCCAGCGCCTTGTTGAGTCGAGAATATATTAAACGACAATGCCGCGATGTATATAACCACAAGGTTATGCAATCACGACGGGGTACGGTACGACTCGCTAATTATCAGTCATTAGAATAGTTCGTAGCGTGTGCACAAATTCATACGCACACTTACGTACGGAGAATCAACGTTTTGAACTATATCTATGTAATGTTGATTATCGGTACATTACGTTGACTGACTGTCGTATTTTTTTTTCTTTTTAGATTTTGTAAATATAAAATCACAGATAATTGATTTTTGGATCGTAGTCGAACTTCTCGATCTAAAAAAAAATAGACGAAAAATAGTTCAACGAAAAAAAAGAAAATTTTTTTAAGTGTATATTTTTTTTTAGTAAAAAAAATAGATTTATGATGTTATTTGATTTGTATCTACACTTGGTTATCAATTACTTGGTACAATTTCGTGTACAACCAGTTCAAGCTCTTGTTACAACAAATTGAAGTTTTCGAAGCATCTGACGCGTTTTTGACATCATTTGGCACTCCCAAAATACCGAAAGGGCTGCGCAACCATCTTTTTCAAATTCCGCATACAACCTTTGTTTTTCAGGCTAAAATATTTAACGATTCCACGCCCAAAAGTGTTTTTTAAATATGGGTATACCGGAATCGTTTTTCAAGTGTTTTTTCAATCATTTTTCTTTTCGAGAGTTACCAGTCCAAATGCCGTCATAACAATTCGAAACGAGACGAAAAAACGTGACCAACGAATTTTGTTCCAGTAAAAAAAAATATAATGAAGCTCTCTTCACCGTAAAATTGGTTGAAGGTTGAGCTATGAAACCTCGCACGTATTATTCTAGATGTTTCTTTTATCCTTTTCGTTCTCAGAGACCAACAATAAATTATGAAACGCCCCCGGTGACGAATCGTCTGTCTCATGGAACACGCGTAAAATTTATTATGACCGTCTGTTATCGTTACATTTATCATTGAATTTGCTTACTTTTATCTAGATATAATCGCCAGTGATACTAGAAGGAAGAAAAAAATTCGTCATGATTGGATTACGAAGATGCATCTTCGCTCTGTACCTTACGGACTAACCTTTGTGTACGCCAGGAAACAAATAAAGAAATTAAACAATATTAAAAAAAAATTAAGTCTGATTATCGTTTCGGTATCCAAAAAAGTAAAGTTGCCGAAAAATGATTGTCTTGGTAAAACAAAACAGCGATTTCAACATTTTTGAAATTATTGTAATGAAATCCAGGCATATCAGTATGCCTGGATTGATTATATTTATTTAAAAAATAATTATTTACTTATGCACTTATTTACATTAAAAAAATAATTATTCATTATCAGTATTTAAAAAAAAATATTTATTCACCTCCTACGAAATTCTTTTGTTAATTTTGCTATATTTTTTTGTTTCTACCTGACCCAGTTTTTTCTAAACATAAAATATATTCATATATATTTAGTATAAGAAAACATGTACGAAAATTGGCTAAAGCATTTGATGGATAAGGTTCCAAAATTCCCACCACTAGCTAAAAATGCAAAATGGCTGATAATGTCTACACATATTGGTGTCATGTTCACGGATAATTAAAAAAAAGCTTACAACGCAAAAAAAAAATGATATGACGATCTGAGCACTAGGACGTCATGGCTCCACCATTATAGAAGTTATTCTAGAGCAAATATTACCTCGATGACATGCGTCCACTATAATACCCTCATTACATAATTACATCTATCAGGGTACTACCAGCCGTAATTCTAGCTGAAAATCCGATGCAACACCTCGACTCGAGTCCTCTCAATTTCCCTTTGGATATGCACCTCGGATAGCACAACCGTGTATATATATTAGGTATCGAACTTTACCGTACTCGCGAAATGCGTTCCTCGTGACCTCGCCATGTATCGAATTGCTGATCCGTTCCTCGAGACCACGTTCGGATCGTTTCCCAACGAAGAAAAAAATAACAACAATCAGTTAATCCTTTTTTTTTTACAACTGCTGTCCATCCTCGTGGAGCAAACTTTATTAAATGTTTTTATCGAAAATAAAAGAAAACTTGTGTAATACGCGATAAGAAGTTTCATTTTTTTTTCATTAAAAATATTCAAGCTATTATTGAAAAAAATGTTTTTGTTAACGCGAAATCCTACTTATTTCCTTTTGTTTCTGCTTTGGATAGGTGGTCTAACACTCTAGGGATTTTATAAGAAACTCTATAAAAAAAACTTTAAAAAATAACAGTGTGGACATGTGTGCGATTGAGAGGATTCGAAAAGCCACAAGGGAATACGAAGTGAGCTTAGAAAAACATCTGTAATACCTGACGGCTGGCGAACGTTTTGTCGCCTCAAAAAAATCTGGAGCACAGGTTCTACCGTGTTCGATTAAATTCAACAAGATTTCCCTGTGGAAATTAGCTTCGCGACGTCCACAGAACCAGAGGCGAGTCGAATCGGTTTAGCTTTTGGATCGCTTAGATAATAATTGACCAGCAGCGTTTCTAACTTTTCTTACGTTGCATTTTTGTTTTCCCACCTTGTTGCGGAATCGCTTGAATGATTCGCAGCCACGTGAACGGAGCACGTGATATTTCGCGATATGTTCAGAACATAAGTCCAAAAATCTTGGTGTTTTTTTGTTAAATGTTAAATAATTCAGGTAAATAATGTATGAATCATTTTTCAAATTAATATTAAATAATTTGTTTAAACCTGTATTAAATAATTTTTCAGATACCTACAAGTAATCATAACGAAATCATTTATTGATTAATTAGAAGTAAGGAATTATGGTTTTTTTTGGTTGGTAAAAATAATTAAGGAGGGTACATTTAAGGTTGCATTATTTGTAAAATTATATTTTATGAGTAATGTTATTGGAGTGGAGTAGAAAAATGCACTTCTATCGGTTCCATAAATCGGATTTTATTCCCCAATTAATTTTTTATCTTCCAGTTCAAGGTTCTTGGCAAACGTCTTGTGGTAGTGTAACTACCTTCAAGAAATGAATTTATACATTATCTCACGATACTCGTAAAATAAAAACGATTACCAACGCCCTTGGGAATAAAAATCGTTAAATGAGACTATTGTTATATTTATAAATAAAAGCGTGCATAATGTTAATGCCCCTCAGTATTCCAGTTGAAAGATGTAGACTTGAAAACTTCATTGAATTTTCACCTTCGATGTCAATTGATTGATATCGAAATTGAATCAATATCACGATTGAATTTTTGTTTAGATGAATAATGAATTAACCCGATTTCGTATGAATTTAGAGCCAAGATTAAATTGAATGCAAATTTTGTTTAATCGTTGTGAAAAGAAAACTTCGAGGTTAGACGATCCTTTGTCCAATATCTGTGACGTTGAAGGACCTTAGATAGCAAAAAAAAGATAAAATTAGATTAAAAAAAAAGATAAAACTAAATCAAAAAGTTAAAACTAGATAAAAAAGCTAAAACTACATAAAAAAACATAAATCTAGATAAAACTAGATAAAAATAGATAAACTAGATAACATTTTTACTGACGAAAATGTAAGCGCCAGGTAACAACGAAGTCGTTTCATTTTAGCACTTAGTAATCACGAAAACATTAACTATGTTGAAGCTCCGGTTAACTGGCGGCCATACTGTATTTCGTTACTAGCGATATCAATTGGCTAGCTCCAGAAAGTCATTGCGGGGCGAAAAAATGCCTTATACTGGCGTTCCATTAGCTGATACTTCGGATATGAATGACATCAATTTGAGAAACGAGGTTACACTTGCGGACATCGTGATTCAATTCCCTCGTGATACCCGAGCGAAATGGTCGACGTCTCGGGTAATCGATCGTTTGGGCTTCCCTGAAACGTAATTAAGACAAATTAGTGTGCGTCGTACGAATTTCCTAAAGAGATTAGGAAGTCGAAGTAGGTGTGTTTTTCGTAACATTGTGCAACCGTCTTTTGATGCCGGAAGAGGGAGAGGGGTGCAGGAAAGAGGAACAGTGACGAGGGTCAGAGCTAGGGGAATTTGGTGTGGATTTTCATGAGTATATAAGTTGAGGATATACGTAAGACTTCCCCGGTTCTCTCCCCGCTTGCGTGTTCCAGAGCACCGATTCCGGTCAGACGAGATAGCGGTACATTGAGAACGCTCCGAAGGAGAATCGAGAGAGAGAGAGAGAGAGAGAGAAAGAGAAAAACAGAAAAAGAGAGGAAGATTGCTATCCTTGTTGACCACGAAATGGAAATCCTTCGAATCATTAATATACAATAAGTTTACCTATGTTTCCAACATTGCGTTTCTTTCTAACCACGTGGGACCTGTCCCCTTTGACTGCAAGAAGAATATTGCTGCATTCGACATTAGTTTTTATTTTAAACAGTCATTAGTACATCATTGTTGGTACAAGGTCATAGAGACAGATTCAATGACTTGGACGTTTGGGTCGAATTGGTTTCGGCATTAGGGTAGTTGTGCTGAAGATGTCAGGTAAAACGACCCACCCGTCCTGTCTGACGTGTCTGAAGAGGTTCTCGTTGGACGATTGGAACAGATGTACACTGACTTCAGTCAAATACGCGACAAAATCGTGGAATTTGACTTAAATTATTATGAAAAGTGAAAATTGATTTTAATTTTCGAAGTGTTAATTTATTAAATCAGCAGTTCGCAAGGCTGAGCCCGTACGATATGACGCTGACGCCAGACTAACTTTTTGCTCGACGGCCCATCCAGTCATAACTCAAGGACATATAAAAAATTAACATAACCTCCCAAAATTTCGATCCCATTTTTCTCATTGACATTTACGTTTTTTTTTTAATGGATTTTTGGATTTAGAATTGGTAGACGATGGAAATTTCGGTCCGACGTTATCAGAAATTTCTGTCGCTTTCATGGCACGTGGTACAGCTACTACTTCGCTTATTTAAGAGTCAATCTTACACGCACTGTTTCCATAATTTTGTTCGATCGATGAATCAATTGTTTCGTGTATATTTCGATAGAACGGACGGAAATCCTTGAGCTCATAACGAAATAGGATTAAACGGCGCAGCGTGTGCTCGAATCCATCATTCTCACGAGAACTGGTCAATGGTTTATGCTCGACACATCTTCAAGGAGATCGAAACTTGATGTATTCGGTATATGGGTGTTGTTTGAGCGTGTGAGTCTGTGGTCTACAAGATCCTCTCGAGACTCTCGTGATACAACTGCAACGGCTGGAACTGAGCGTGCGAGAAACCATTGTGGATGATACAGAGGCAAAGGAGAATGGCCGTGGAGGTGGTTCGCTGGTCGGCTGAGCCTCCCAGTGTAAGAGGCATGCTACGCCAAGTAACGGCTAATTGGCCACCTCTCTTCATCCAAGAAGAGGAGCATTTCTCTCTCTTTTCACGATAGTGCGCTCGGTATAATACACGAGACGGCGTTCTCGTGCCAGTTCATACGGTTCCGTTGCCCGAGTCTGTTGTATGCGTTACGTCCTGAACGCTCCTCCGGTGCTCGTCGAACCGGCGCGAAACTATTCGAGATACCCGGGGCCCCTCGAGCGTGATAGTTCTCGACGAAATTTCATTTGAAATAAAGAAAGACAAGTATGGAGGAGTGCTCCACTATTGGATACAATTAGGGATTGTCTGATTGCGGAATAGTCTTCGCGGTAAGTCTGACTTCGTCTGTTTCGAAGTGATTTCAATTGTCATTTTGGAGTTTGTAGTAGAAACGAATACGTTCGAGAGATCGAGCTCTTTTGCTCTTTGATGACTAGTGAAAAATGCTGAATCGTTTCTGCAACGGTATCTAGTGAGAATCCTGAACAGCGGCGAAAATGATACCTGGTAGAAAAGGGCAATGATACTTAAAAGCAATCCTGTAATGGCACCTAGTGGGAATGCTGAATAGCTTCTAAAATGGTACCTGGTAGAAATTTGCCAGTGGATTTTACAATGGTACCTAGTAGGCAAGCTCCAATGATTCCTGTAATGGAACTTGGTAAGAATGCGGCAATGCCACCTAGTGGGAATGCTGCAAGGACTCCTATGGTCATACCTACTAGGAATGCTGAATGACTCCTGCAGTGGTATCTAGTAAAAATGCTCAATGGCTTCTACGGTGATATCCAGTAGAAATGCTGAATGAAATGGTACCTAGCAGAAATACTGCAATGGCACCTGGCAGAGATGCTACAGTGATGTCGAGTAGGAAAACTGAATAATTTCTGCAATGGTACCTACTAGGAATGCTGAAGGGTGCTTGAAAAATCGTTCTATTTTTAATTCTCTCCATCTAAATATTTCTGCAGTTATATAACAAGGTAACTCCAATGAAGAATTGACCAGCAACAAGTTAAAGTTTTTTTATGATGTGTAACAGGAAGTGTTTTCGTCATCCTTTGAATCGGTAACATGAACTCTAACAGTTGTCTGGATCATAAAGGGTCTGTTGACAGATTCGTTTATCATAAGTTACTCGTGGCTTTTTCAAAAACTGCAATTTTTTTGCCTGCAGAACATTTTGTCTATTGGCATCCGAAACATAATGGAAATACTTCCGCAAGTTTCTCATGATAAACCAGGTATGTTTTATTCACACGGATAAATCCGATGACTGATCACCGCTATCTTAACACGAGGGCAACTGAAATAAAACAGTTCTTATATTGCAGCTGTTGTTAAAAGTCTGTACTGATGTTGTCAATAAAAGAACGCTTAGGGACATTTGCGATGTATCTAGGACGCAGTGGCGACGAAAAAGGCTGCATCAAGGAACGCTGCCATAATTTGAACCACGCCAAAGTTTCGCAGGATTTAACGCTGCGTAACATTGGCACGGTTCGACCATTAGCCGTACAACTCAATTTTTCCTTCATATTTTCAAGGATTCTCCCATCCGTTATTAATGTCATTTTTATGGTGTACGGCTAATACAGGAGTGAAATAAAAATACACGATTCGAAGGCAATTAGTTGCGGCACATATGAATGCTGATTAATACATTAGTAAATACAGTAAAGAAATAAACAATCCTATTTTTCTCCCACAACGTATTGTTATTTTCCAATTAAAAAATTTATACTATTTTTCAAACCGAACGATAGAACCGTATTTCAGAATTTGTTGAAATGTTTCTTCGTTTGATTAATAGTCGATTGATAGTCAAATAGGAATAACGGCGTATCATCGTGATATAACATATCAGTTTTTCCGACTTACTCGATGATCACGCGAAGCTGCTTAGGATAGAGTATTCATTCAGTAAATCATGTTAGCGGATGTATCGCACTGGCTCACCCGTGGTAATATAATCTTTGAATGAAACGAGCTGACTGAGAGAGCAAGAGAGAGAGAGAGAGAGGAAAAAGTGATCGCATAATAAACTTTACAGAAGAATCGTTGTGTCGGAAAGCATTAGAAGCCTACTAGGTTCCTTAGATAATATCAATATAAATACAGATTAGTAATATCCCAACCGGAAATACTGCTAGATGCCAGACTAGGACCGGGTCCAGCATGCCGGTACCACTTCACTGTACACATTCTCGCGTCCGTCACGAATGCCAGTGGCGAACCGGATCAGGGCCTGTTCAGGCCCTTATCCAGCAACGAAAAATGAAAATCCAAGAATTATGAATTTCATAAACTTCTATAAATGCCTGAATTATAAAATCTATAAATAATAAAAAAACATTCTGAATTCGTATTCGATAAATGTATAAATAATGTTAAGGATTGTGCTAGTTTTGGTTGTATCCCATATGCTTTATTTATGTACTTGTACGGGCAATTTTTGTATAAAAAAGTGTTCTATTTTGTTCAAGTCGCAAAAACGAAATCGATTTTTTATAGATCATCAAGCGACCCTGGAAATTTAACAAAGGGTTTAAAACGACTTTTTAAAAATCCTGGTAATATTTCAAACGGATTAAATATATGCTTCGCAAATGTTTAAAAACAGTCTTTCACAATTGGATCTTTTGTCGACATCGTCAGCAAAGTGAGGAACGATCCGTGTGAAAATAACGGTGAAGGCTTCTGTCGAAATTTTACGGTCATGAAACTGAAAAGATGCTCCTCATTTCCTTTGTCTTTCTACCTCGTTTCATCGTTTTTGGTCCCTCAGATTCCTCTTCTTTTTTTTTTGTTTCTCACATTCCAATATGACATCTTCAAACATCAAACGAATGGTTACCTTCTTGGTACGTATGAGGTACTTGGTACGTCGTTTTATTTACTTTTCCTGTCCATTAAGTTTCATTTGTATTTATTTCCGTTTACATTGAGTCAACTTTGAGTGGTCATTTTTCCCTCATAAGGGCACAGGGAAAGTATGGAGAATCCATGTCGATACAAGTGGCCATATTCTCGGTTTCCAATGAGAATACAACTGACACGAAAAAAAAACTGGCCCCAGCGTAGTAAGGGGTGCGCAAGTCAGTGCGCGGTTAAGCGGTCACCCATCCAAGTATTAAATTATTGACTGACGTCAGAGCTCGGCGCGAGAGATTGCTTCAGCCGCGCGTCAATTTCTTCGAGTAGTAGTATCTACAGTTACCCGCAACAATTTTACCGTGAAAAGTGTGTCAAGCCTCGGTCCTCATCGCATTTACGTTTTCAAGTACGACATGCTCGCGAATACAGCACATAAAAGTTTATTCAAAATCAGTACAGAAATCGACCAAAAGAGCCAATGGATTCGGTATTGTCGTTTACGTAACCACCGGTAGCTCGTAATAAAATAACTATAATAACCCCGTGCAGAAAAGCTACAATTTCCCGTCCAATCCGACCTCGCATTGAATCCGAAAGGAAAATGGATTCGCAAATTGGATTCCCAATTAGGATCATTATCCGTAACTATTAGGGTCTCTAATTGGAAAATAGAAATTATGCTTTGGATTCAAGCTGGAGTTTCTACCTTCAAGAACAAAATTCAGTTCGATATCGAGTCAGATAACGGGCATCAATGTAAACATCATCGTGTGATACTAATCGACATCAGTTGAAGTTGCTTGAGTGTTTTCTGAGTTCAAGGATTTGAGAAAGATCAGTATAAATTAGTGCTACATTATGAATGCCTAATCTCATCTATGGCTACGCGGCTCTTCTCCCCTCAAAGTCGTGGTATTGGCACAACTCTCTATTTTACATCATTTCCATCACGGCGTCCACGCGGTAATATTGGGTTGGCAAGAAAGTCATTTCGCTTAGCACCAGTATATATACTGATGCAAACTGAATCATAATGGCAAACTCTTACCGAATGGTAATAGTTTCCCACAGTTTTCCTAAACGGCTCTGTAGAATTTCACCAAATTTGAGTGGATAGTGGCAAATTGATAGACAAATGGCTGTCTTCTCCCCAAATTTCTCAAATCGAAAAAAAAAGTACAGATTCTAGAGGTTTGGCAAGAAAGTAATTTCGGTTTGGACCAGTAGATATATCAGAGTAGATATACTGGTGTAAACCGAAATTACTTTTTTGCCAACCCAAAAGAATTTGTAACTGTCTATCAATTTGACACTATCCACTCAAATTTGGTGAAATTCTAAAGAGCCGTTTAGAAAAACTGTGGGAAATTATTAACCTGGTTGACAGACGAGGGGAGGAATGTGCGGCTCCCTCTTAACAAGAAACTAGGTTTCCCTAAGAAATTTCTGCACGAAACATGGTCCGCAGTCCGTTCCAACCGCAACCGACACAATTTTCTATTCACCGCAGTCCTTTATCTTTTTCGTCCGTCATCAAAGAGCCAGCGCCAGCGTTCTTCCTCGTTTACTTCATAATAACGCGGATCTTGATAATAATTACGAGAATGCTGGATAAAATCGAAAGAATCACTGAGAGTTGCTGTACTTTACGTGGAAATGTAATCTCTCTGTTGTAGATCACCGCGAGTCGGTGGTCCGCTGTCGCAGCCTTTGGCTATGATACCACCCACGATGCACGGCCATGAGTTCAATCAGCCGCTATCCCGCGTCGTCATGGTGCGAAAAACGGATCAGCGAACGTTCAGCAAGGGTCGCCGGGGCGGCGGCGAGCCCCTACTCGAGACGGTCACCAGGGAAACCGTCGAATTGTTCAACGGTGGAAGGGCCGAGAGGAAATACACCTCGGAGACCAGAGACATCGTTACGCCAAAGTCAAACAGGTTTGGAATTACTCCATCTTTTTATTGTCTTTTTTTATTCATTTGTTTGGGTTCTTACGCGTCATACATTGGACAAAAATTGAATAGAAACGAGATCTTTATTGTTGCATCCTGTGTTGAAGTCATTTAGCGTCGTGTACATAAATAAAAAACAATCGAATGGTAATGATATACAGGGTATCCGGAAATTCGATCTATTCACTGAAACCAGCCATTCCAGAGGTAATTTCAAACAACTTAAGCTTCATTAACTAGGGGTTAAAATCCAATCCGATTCAATGAATTGCAAGTCATGAAGGTTTTCGATTTTTTCAAATTTCTCAGGCTTGCGACTAAATACAAATAATTAAAAAAGTAAACGAACAAAATGACGACGAATTATGACATTTAAAAAATACATATTTAAAATTAGCATAATCTTTGAAATACGAGAATTCTAATCTTATTCGAATATTTCTAAGATCATCTGAATTTCAGACATGCATTTCTTAAATTTTCTTCATTCATTTGCCGGCTTTCAGAAAAGTATCAATTGAGTACTTGGAGTTGCGTTTTTCTTTGCTGAATTATTCGGGGGCTAACTTAAAATTAATTATTATTACCTTAATTAAACCCCAATAATTAAAACTTAATTATTGGGGTTAGCCCCCAATAATTAAAGTTAGCCCCCAATAATTAAAACTTAATTATTGGGGGCTAACTTAAAAATTTTTTAAAAATCGCGGATCTGTCATAAATCAGTACCTACGTAATCCTAAATTTGACTCCTATTTGATGGGGCTTTATTCGTGTAAAATTCAACCTCTAGAGTGATCTTTTTCAAAAACACGGTCGAACTACCAGTCGCAATGTATATCTGTATGTAATACATGTGTGGAAGTAGGTCATGTGATGGTAAATCGATCCCAGTGTCTCCACATTTTACTGATCGTATGTGTGTGTAAGGGTATGAATCTGTACATTGTCAACAACAGAAATGGTCCATTAACAAACAAGCACGAAAAACGTTGATTATTTGAGATCACAAATTATTCGTGGATTCTTTTTTTCCGGATTTTGCTCATGAAGAAACCGTTTCCGGTATTTTTCCTTCGATTTTGTTCATTTTTAATTTTTTTATCGGAGGAAAATCAGTTTTGAGGGGTGCAAATAACGATAAAATTCTATCTCCCTCCAAGTGATTTTTGCAATTTCGCATAGTTCCATTCAAGATATTCAAATGAAATAAATTCGAGAGCAATGCTCGAAGCGAATAATGAAAAATGCGCCATTTTCAGTTCCGAGGGGTTGGGGAGGGGAGGGGGTATAGGGGTTGAAAGTAAAAAATTCGTATAATTAGAAAACTTTGAGGGTGAGTTTGACACCGTAAAACTATTTTCTCGCAAAAAAAATAGGTGGCGCTTTGAGTTCAATGAAGAATAATATATCGAAAAATGAACGAAATCAGTCGAAAGACAGGGCCGAAAATGGGAACGATTTTAACTGCGATTTGGATATGATATTATTATTTTCCTTAATCGAATTCCTTCTTGCATTCAACAACTTGGGAAGCCATTGCGAAAAGCATCATCAACCAATCCAGTTGAAATCTTGCATATACCTCGTTTCCCACATTTTAAGAGATTGCCCAAACCGATTTTTGACGAGGTGCAGTGATTTTAAAAAAATCATAATTTAACGAGTATTGATTTTACTGCACTCCACCTATACTTATTTTAACAGTTATTTAGCATTTCCTTTAAGTATCATCATTCACTTCTTAGCTTTTATAAATTGCTTTCGTCGATAAGCTAGATTTTTGTAAAAATTGAATTAGCTTGAACGTTTGTAAAAATCGTAAAACTATAATTACTAACTACTCAATTTTGATTTGTAGTTGATGGGATTTAATCTTTTTTCTAAGGACTTCTAGATTGACCTCTAATATAAAGTTGCATCACCGGTCACCTTGTATATCATAGAAATCCAATAAAATGAATATCTCAAAAATATCTTTATCTCAAAAACCTCGCGAGGCTTGCCAGATATATTTTTCGGAGTAGCTTTTAAAATGTTGAAACAAAGGTATATGCAAAATGTTGGTTTGATCAGTGGTTGTCGCTATTCGCAATTTAACTCTTGATTTAAAAGAAATAACATTTTTAAAACGGATTTTCGATGCTTGGAAAACTCACATTGAAAAAAACACGTTTGGGAAATAAATGATAACAATAAAAATCTTTCTCACGATTTAGACCTTGCACTTTTGAACAGAACATATCAAGCGCCAGGTTCCGGGAAGTAACATATTTTATGTCACTATGTAACTGATGGTATTGCTTTGATAGCTAACAATCCCATATTTCCTGTGCTGGGAGAAAAAGGGTCGTGGAGTCATGAATGATGTAACCAGCCTAGATTCACTGTCATAACGCTGACGTCTCGCTCGATGTATTTGAATAATTAGATTCGTCGTGAAGTGTGGATGCGGTTTGATGGAACTGCGCGATTCTCTTGAGTAGGCACAATGACAAAGCATTTCCTCAAGCTGTAACGTAAAATTATGGGTTTTCGAAAAAAGACATTATTTTTCCAATTGGAGGAAAGAAGCGTCTCGATATATCAACATGTTCCGTGATACCGAATCAAGGTGGTTATCCACGTATGAAACGTCATCAATCATTCAGTAAAACTTCGGAAAAATAATTAACGACACATTAGAAACATTGTTCTCCCTTTCCCCGTAGTATGCCCTCGCTCAGCTCGAGTGGGACCAAAAAGAAGGTGGTTGGATTTGTCGATCTGCTGTCACCAGACAGGTACAAGAAACGAATAAACCGTTCGAACACTAGTTGGCACGATAGTCTCGTAGTGTAGCTCATCATTTGTATCTTGTTATTAAATGTAATTAAAAAAAATATCTACTATAAATAAACGTCAAAGTTTATAACTGTTTCGCACCGTAAGAGTCACTTTAAGACGGATTAGCAGACCATCGTCGTCGGTAAGGCAGAACAGGATGATAGATACCTACGTATTTCCAAAACGGCTCTTCAGAATTTTACAAAATTCGACCGGGCAATGTCAAATTGCTAGACGGATGGCTGTCTACTCATAGAATTTCTTGAATTGATAAAAAAAATTAGATCGTATTACCATGCTGAAGCCGTGATGGAAATGATGGAAAATAAACAGTTTGGCTAATGTCACGACTTAAAGGCGAGGAGAGCAGTGTAGCCATATTCAAAATACACATTTTGCCACCTTGATCATTCAATTCCTTCACATACCTTAGGTAATCAGTATAAATACAATTAGTAGGCAATTGTTGAAAATTTCGAGAAAATCTCGTGCGACATTCGTGAAGTTTAGTTCCCGCGAATTCCGGCGCGGCGCTCATCTCCAAATTGTTTCGTAGGTATGTATGTACGTGTACATACTGAGGCTCGAGCCTCATCGAGGCTCTTGAGGAATGAGCGACAATGTTTTCGAGCGGTAGGTGGCTGCGGCTCGCGTCAGTTCTGCTTTACCGACTCGAGTCGGCGCAGCGTCAAATTTTCATTTCTGTCGCTATTCCGTCTATTAAGACGGAATAGCAGTTGATTTAAGATATTAATCAACACAGCAAATTGAATTGTATGAGCGCAACGTTACAAAATGAACGTTTTACTTTTTGGAATTGGAAAGGTCTTCAAGTAGACAACGAAAAACATTCAATTCTATAACTTACAGGAAGATAAATTGGAAACTTTGCAAAACTTGTAATCGTACAATTCATCTTAACAAAATACTAAATATCTTTAGGTGTCTTTATTCTCTGAATGTCTTATTTCGTTTAAAGCATCTTGTACGTGTTACGTTACGAGGATTAAAAAATTGCAAGTTCGAAAATTGATCAGTCCCGATTTTATCTCTGAGAGTAAAAATAATATTTAATAAAAATCAAAATTAACATATTTCTATAACAATTGAATAATTAAAAAAAATAAAAATTATTTTGCTTGTTTTATCGATCAGAAATGGATTGTTCTGTATCACCTTGTGGAACGAAAAAACAAAAATCGTTAATGAGCCAGTATCGGTTTACGTATATAAATACATACGCGGTACATAAAATCCTTATTGTCGTAATTTTGTCACGAATTTAATCGTTGTTCGTCGGCTTGATCTCTAAAATTTTTAACTTTCACTCGACACTTCCTTGTGGTCGAGAATAGAAAAACTGGGAGGCATTTTACGACAATGACATTATTGCCATTGGCTTATCACCGATGGTGAAAGTGCTCCAACGATACGAGAGTCGTTAAATGTATATCAATCGGTATTTAAGACCATCTAATGCGCTGTGGTAAAAGCAGACCTAAAACTTCTGCCACTTTAAGGTATTTCTTGATGGGTACTAAAAATCGCAAAAATTCTTGAAAATTTAAGAATGATAGTTCCGGATGAAATAATAATTCGTGAACCATTTTAGAATTTTCGGTAAATAGTTTAGTTTATAACTGTATCTATACAAATTAAATTTAATATCATAATAATAATTATTATTAATATCATAATTATTTAAATACTTAGATTTGGACGTATTAATTAAATTTAATTAATTTTAATAAAAAAATAAATTCTTTGCGAGACGATTTGAAAAAACATGAAGTCACTGACACAACCTCAGTTAATTATTACGAAACGTTAATTATTATTGAAAGTGTGCAACAATAATTTCCATGTCGTCATCTATTATAAAATTAAGTACACGTAGATGTACTCATCACATGTAAATGACATGTAATTTAAGTAAATGTCATTGAGTAAATTGACAAATCGTCCCAAAGCTTGGCCAAACGCAAAACTATCAATCATTTCGAAATAACTGTATATTCCTACTTATCTCCAAACGTCCATGGCCCTAACGTTTTTTATCGGAATTTTCCTTCCAAAAACATATGTAGATAAAAAATAAAAACTGAAAAAAAAATTTGTCAATCGGCTTGCAATTTTGATCCAGCAGCTTTGTACACTTTATGTTTACACGTGCGCTTAAGGCGAAGTAGAAGTTATATCACGTGATATACAAGAGCGTGAGAGATAGCTGAAATTTTTAAGCACTTTTTTCAAGGATATATCATATTTATAGTAAAGTAAAAGCATCATCCTCGCCTTGTATGAATTCTACACAGCTTAATGCTCAGTTTTTTAGGAAAATCTTGATTATCTATGAGAAAACTGTGTTCGAAAATTTGGAGGTTATGTCGAACTTCTACATGCTCTTAATAAATCGACGTCACAGCTGATCGTAATTGCCTAATCAAAACTAAATAAAAGTATTTGTATTCTTTTGACTTCTGACGATACATTTCAGGTCGAGAGCCGAATCTGTCAGATCCAAGTCACCCTTGACCGCCTCCCCGGCATCTCCTGGACCGTTGTCCAATTCGTTCCATGGAAGTTTTCACGGCAGCCTGGGAAGCGATGGAATGTCGTGCAGCAGCGCGAGATCATCGTCAGCATCTCCAGACTCCGCTCGTTATTCTTCCGCACAGGTAAATTACGTGGGCATTTCTCCAAATAAATGCTTATGCACAGTAAGTGTAGTAAAAAGAAATCCATTATTTTCCGAAGCCAACCAATGATAAAACTGTCACAAAAGTTTGTTTAGTACGAAATCTCATCTTTCTGACGCCATCTTGTGTAACCCGATTGGACTTATACAACGCGAGGTACAAAAAACTAAAGCTATGTATTGGAAAAATCATGGACTTCTTTTTACTACACCTAATATTTTGGGCAGAATAGATCGAATCTGCTATAGAAATGGCAATTTTTCTATGAATATCTGACTATTCTGCGCACAAGTACTCCAATGTCATCAAACGAATCATTTATCTGGAGTGCAGAACAATTTTTCGAATGACTTTTCTTAGGTTTGATTGGCTGTTTTGTAAATATGTTTATTTCCATCTATAATATATAGTAGATACACTATATTTGATATATTTTTGAAATACATATGTACATATAAGTCTAATTATTTTTTAACTTTATTCACGATTCATTCAATCATTTTATTTTGTTAAGTAGTGTGAAAAATAAATTCCCGTCAAATGATAGCGTGGTTTAGCAAAAGCTGCTTTTCGTATAATCGACCGTATTAAATTCATATATTTATTAAATGAAAATGTATTATTTTTTTATGATGTATTGTTTATTGAGAAGTTGTAAAATAATTCATGTATTATTATTTCATCTCGAACATCTGTGGGTCTATAAAAATCCTTCGAATTATCAAGAATTTTAGGTATATGTTAAGATCCATCGAGTAATGCCTTCATTTGGTCCAAAGCCATTATAGAGTCCACCAATAGAGGTGTAAAAAAGTATTCACCCATTGTTTGGACATTGGAAATTCAATCTTCGTAACCCAACGCTGTTTTCACCACCCTTAAATCCTGATATTCGATTATTCGTGCTCTTCACTTATTTCTCGATTCTGAAACATTTAAAAAAACCCTGAAAAAGTTCAAGGCCTTCCTTGAAACCTAAACTAAACTAAAAAAAATGTGATCATAAAGTTTTGCAAAATAGGGAAAATTTTGCCTCGGACTCCGAAAGTCAATAAAAAAAGTCTACCTAAAATAATTAAAAATTAAAAATACAAAAATTATTCTGCACCTGTTAATTCACACGTATAGATCGAAACTGATAAAATTCAGGACAATGGGAGTGAATTAATTCGAATGAACAGTGTGAAACGCGTATGCAAATGGCTTTTTAGAAATTCACCGAGCAGTGAAATTTCGAAACCGGAAATCAATGTGTACGTGAGCGTACGTGTTTTGAGATACTGCACTTGAGACATTATTTTCTCTCGATCTTGCTCCCGAGAAGAGAAAATTGTAGAATCGTTCATTATTGCAAACGAGTGTTCGTGCAAGTTTAAACGCAATACAGAATTCGACGTGTAGATGTGAAGAGTTGTATTCGCGGATCCAGAGAGGAACCTATATTTCCCAAAGTGAATGAGAACGCGACGGCACGCTTGCGTTTCATTAAACGAGGCGAAAAAAATCCTTCTCTTGAATATAATACTTCTCGTTTAAGAGTATACGAGAAAAATCGTGATACGTCTCGATGCAACGGACCCTGGCCGTTTTCGATTCGTCATCCAGCGTGAAGAGGAGTCTCACCGAGAACATGCTTTCGGAGTAAATTGCAGGATCCTTTTTCCTACTTTTCTGTGTAACGAGACTCTTTCATTTTGCGTGCAACTCCTTAAGGATACATTAAAAATAGAAATGTCCTCACAAATTCACGAAACAACTCTTCTCATTGACGTTTCAATTTATTTGGTCAAACCGAGCATCAGGCTACGTAGAATTGATAAAAGGAGAAGCTAGTTGTTTTACTTAACCCTAAATCCGTATTTCAGGAACCTTAACCCATGAACCTGGATCGTTTTTGTCTTCGCGCTAGCACACTCAAAATCATGAAAAAATTTGCAAAAAATCATGGTTTATGTTTAGAAAATACCTTTCAAGGGAAAATCGATGTTTTTCATTTTTATTCATTTTAATATTATTTTTTTCATCAAATGATGAAAATTATTTTTTTTTCAAGAAATGTAGCATAGATAAAAATTATGGGATATTTTTTTCAATAGCAGTTTCGTAAAGGAAAAAAAGTTGCTCTTTACAGAAGAAAATATATTCGTGCAGGAAATAATTACACAATGAAATAAATGATTAATTTCTTAATAATGATACATTATTTTATAGAAATGATTATAAATTATTATACATTCGAGAAACTTCGGTCTGAAATTTCAGGCCAGGCAAAAACGACCCACGTTCACGAGTTGAGGTTAAATATTAAAAATGTACAATCTTTGAAAAATCTCGGCCAAACAGATTCTATATTTGACTTCAATTATTATTAAAAGTGGACAATTAACGTATAGTGGGGCTCACAAATTTGATTGTTTTGTCGGAGTAATGAATATCAATTGCACGTGAAATTGCACAAAATACATATATATCAACGGATCGAAAAAGAAGTTTGACAGCTCTCTACAACTTCATGAAAATAAAAACAACCGATGGTTGCGGTAGTCGAATATTTCGTTTGTAATATCGAACTGCGTTTGACGATTTGTCGATTTCACCCCCGATGGGAGGCTATATCTGCCGGTTAGTTCTATCGCGCGCAAATAGACAATCTTGGCCAAAAGTTTTAGGCGTCCTATATCATCCTACTTTTTCTGATCAGTCGTCAAAGTCGCCATCCACCAAAAAAGCTTTTCTATTATTTAATTTAATATTTCACGATGCTGTTTTACGTTAATGGAAAGCATCGGATAAAATCAGTTGCCATAAGTTTATGGATTTTTTGAAATACCAATTTTTCATGGGGATGAATAATACTTTTGGCCAAGGCTGTATATATAAATTAATATATATATATATATATATATAAGGATCTGGATTCTGAATTACTAGATAAATCGTGACTCGATATAATTGTGGTTAGGCTCCCGTCATATCGCGATAGAAAATACCGTCCACAAGGTCTTTGGTCGGTGTAAGGTGTAATTGCAACTGCAACTGCAATTACACATTACATGTAACATTAAGAGTAACTCGGACGGAAAATTGATTGGAAAAAAAGATATTTCGTTTTATCTATACTGTGCTTCTAAAGGAATGAAAAAGAAAAAAATGGGCCATGGTTTCTGTACCGATATTTGTTTCTTGCATGTGTTATAGATAACAAAGACTGAAACGCGTAAACCGTCTGTGCGCAGATCGGGACCTCCCAAAGAATTCATCGACCTATGTCTTGATACTCACAACTTTTATCGTGCGAGACACGGAGTGCCGCCTCTGAGGCTAAGCAAACAGGTGAACAATTGATGGATTTATTTTACCCAAAAAAAAAACGCAATGCAAAAATTAATTTTCAAATATCTCAGGAATATCTTTTTTTTTCAATTTTTTTATTAGTAACGAGGTAAATAATTGTTTGGGTTTGTTCATTTTACAATTCATTGTGGCGGTAGAAAGGAATTGAACACGTTAAAATTAATTTTACCAGGAAAACGAAATTTACAAATTGATTTTTCGAATTGTTGATTCATCGGAGCCGAAAAAGAAATCACTTCTTTTCCACGATTGTAACGTTTGAATAAATTGACTCGTACGTTGTTCGAACTCTCAGCTCTGTAAGACGAGTCAAGATTGGGCGATCATCTTGGCAATGAGAGGACGACTGGAGCACAGGGCGAACATAGAATACGGTGAAAATCTTTACTGCATGTGGAGCTCGAATCCGAAGACCGTAGTCAGTGGCGACGAGCCTGTTAACGAATGGTGAGTCTCAATTTATACTTCTTTATGTTTTTATTTTTTGTATTTTTTGTATTACGATACAAAATTTTGTTTATTAATCTTTTAATTTAAAAAATCAAAAAACTCAAAATAATCAATTCAACTAATCTTTTAATTAAAAATCTTTTTGTTTAAATTAATTTAATTTAATTATTATTTCATCTTTTCAATTGAAAAATTATTCAAAATTAATCTTTTAATAAATCTTTTTAATTAAAAAAAGCACATAAAGACATTTTTACATAAAAACTTGGTACGTAGGTACGCAGAGGAGTCACAGCACCAGTACGCCAAAGAGCCAACGACACTCAAGACCGGTCACTTTACGCAAGTCGTATGGCGCGACAGTACGGAACTCGGTGTCGGAATGGCGCGGAATCGTAACGGCGAGGTTTACGTCGTTTGCAATTACAATCCGGCTGGAAATTTCCTTGGTAGTTTCACCGAGAATGTATTATTGCCCGGTGGTGGTTCACCGAGTAAAAGAACGGCCGTAAGTGCCGGCAGACAGGCGCATCCGCCACTCGATGAAGCAACCTGGCAGCAGGAAGCCCTCAATGTTCACAACGAGTACAGGAGACGTCACAGGGTTCCCGATTTGAGGCTGAGTCCCGAGTTGACAGCAGCTGCCAAGGTAATTTATATTCTTGGAGGATACGAGATAAAAAAATTCCAAACCATCGGTGATGGGTTTTAGCATTCAATACCGTACAGAATAAAAATATTTGTCATCATGTAACGTCAACATTTTCTTTCTATGGCTTATTACAGGGTTATTTTAGATTATGGCAAATGCTTACCCCGATGAAGTTAATGGATTTTAGATTGAGTTACTGGGTTATTTGAAGTCACGGTAAAAACTGAAAAATCTTGAATGAGGAAGCTTGATGAGGTTAAATGGACTTCAGATTCGGTTTCAGAGAATCCAAAAACATATATAAAGAGTAGTCGGACCCCTAGTCGGAAATTCTTTTTTATGCTGGTTTTGGTCAAGAATTATTTGAGGTTATGGTAACATTTTGACAGGTCTTATATGGACTTTAAATTCGTTTTCAGATAACCCAAAAATGTGTTTGAAGACCGTACGTCCAATGTTATTTTTGAGGTGTTAACTTGAGCGTGGGTTAACAGCTTAAAACATTTATCTACGATGGCAATACAAAATTATAAACTTTAAAAGTTCCCTGATAAAAATTAATGAAAAAATCGTCATTTTGTCGCCTGTAAAATCGGGACGACCTCTTAATCCAATTGTCAAACACGCCAAGGCCGGAAATACTGTGCCGAGCACATTTGCATACGTCGTCAATTCAGCAGAGGTTAACGACTGATACGCATTTAGCTTGTCGACATAAATCCACTCGTTGTTATCCTTATTCATTTGCGGGCGGTGTTTTCCTTTCGTTGTGTTTCAGGCTTGGGCATTCACGCTGCTAAACACGAACAAACTTGTGCCACAATCGACGTCGCCTTACGGAGAAAACATTTACTCGATGCAATGCTCCGATCCAAATCTCATTGCGTCCGCGCGCGAAGTCGTCGCCAAGTGGTATTCCGAAAAAAAGGATCACAAATTTGGCACCGAGCCAAAAGTTCTCAATACTTGTGAGTTCATAGAACATTTTTTTTTGTTGACTGTTCAATTTTTCGTTATTTATTTATTTTCAAATCCATCAAGATATTAATTTATTTACATCTACTGCTCAGTGCCGGATTATGCTAAATAATGAAATACAATAATATTTCATTTTATATTCAGGATTTAGAGTCAATTTTTTTATACAATGAAATCAATAAAAACATTATATTTTTCGATTTTTTTCGCTGTATATATATATATACAGCGAAATGTAATATCGAAATGCAGCTATGTTCGTTCTTTTCAAAATGTCGTTTGGTAAATTCGGTAACTATGCATAAATTATTTTAATCAGCCACCACTAGTGGTATTTAGCCGGCGAAAGCTGACATTTTGAATTATTAACCCCAAACAAACCCAAACAACCTTAATTATTTCCATAAGTTATGAGGTTGTTTGGGTTTGTTTGGGTATATACTGGAAGGCTCATTCGTTCAAAAATTCGGGTCATTTCGATGTCTAGGCGTCGAAGTATACGAAAATGCTCTATTTTACTGCATTTTTCGCCAAACATAAAAACCCCATAACTCATGATAATAATTAAAAATATCGGCTTCCGCAAGCTAAATATTGCTAGTAGTAATTAATTAAAGCAATTTATGACAAACAAAAAAACATAGCTGATGCCCAAATTGGAATGGAGCCCCACATCTGCATAATTACCGTAAATTTGTTTACGATTGTTTTCGCTGAAATATTCGACTATTTGTGTGGATAGAAAAATTAAAGGGTGCCTTTGATCAAGTTACATATGTTAGCAAACATATTTACTATTTCTGTGTTATTTACCACATGGCTAATCCGACGCTGATAATTATTGACTAATTATTTATTGCGGCTGGAGCATTGAAAAAAAAATCGTTTTTCTAAATTTTTCAGGTCACTTCACACAGATAGTATGGAAGAATACGAGCGAGATGGGTATAGCAATGGCGAAGAAAGACGGAGCTTGCGTTGTCGTGGCCTGTTACCATCCGCGTGGAAACATAGTCGGTCAATTTACCGAGAACGTATTAAAACCGTTGAAGAGCATTTCATGATCCGCCAAACGACGCGCGGTCAACAAAACATGTCAATAATGTATCTAAAAAGGGAATATACTGTATTTATACATAATTGTGTATGTGCGTGCGCGTATGTATACGTATATATACAGGGTGACCTGTAATTCGACGACCTTTCCGGATTCCTTTAAACGACGTATTTCAGAGGTCGTTTGAATGAAAATCCCATCAGATAGGAATCAAAAAAATATTTACTACCTACTGAATTATGGTTGTATGATTTTTGCAAATTTTCAGGCTTGTCAACAAATAATACAAAAAAATATAAAAATAAATACTCGTTTGATACGCTTCTGAAAACTGATAAATCAACGATGACATTAAAAAGCAAATGCATGCCGGAAATTCGCATAATCACAGAAATTTAATATCAGCCTCTCGAAATCTTTTATTTCAGAAATAATGCAAATTTCGGGCATGATTTTTTTACATGTTTATAATATATTCATAACTTTGCTGAAACGGACAAATCGAAGCAAAAAAAAAATACGTATCACGAATGTATATTTTTCAATATGCAGAAACATTAAGGTTTTTTCTATGTCAGAATGGCAAATGCCTAGTTAAATGTTTCCTTATTTAATTATTTGTTTTTCGTGATGAGCCTGAAAATTTGTAAAAAAAAATTAATGGGGCTTAATTTAATAAAAATGGGGTATAAAATGAACCCTTTCGAGGAATAGATCGAATTACCTCTCACTCTGTAAATATATATATATTTACGCACACATAGATACACATCCGCATACTTTACAATTTATTCGCGTACGCATATACAAAAATGTATATATCGCATAAACCTGCATATAGAATAAACATTCCAATGGATATACATAAATATTAAACGAGCGAGAACGAATGTTGAGACATTGATTAATCGAAAACCTGTTTTCTCTCACCTGGAAGATGAAATTCGAAAAATTCCTCGTGGAAAGTGAATAAATAATGGAACCGTTGTTAATTATGCGACAAATGAGGTGATCTGGTCAGGCAGGGAAAATAAAATTAATGTACTCTTTTATGCTCTATATTAATTTATTTATAATAAATTTGTGCCATGCACTCGCTGTACTGCGAGACCACGAACACGAGTCATACGATAGGTACATTCTTTTTTTACTCTTCGCACTTTCGTTTCTCTTTTAATTTTCAAATCGTTTCATTGTTAATTTTTTTTCTTTTTTTTCTTCTCATTTTTCTTGTGGTCAATGAATGCCTTATTAATTAGTGTGAAAGTCACCTATAGACTGTGAATATATCCCGGTATTCCCTCCGTTAAATATTTTTTGCCCTCTTTTAACATCTCGTATATTTATGTATGTACAGGGTGTCCGAAAAAACCAACAATAGTATTGCGCTTCTTGATTGGCCAGCTCACGATTATCCGGAATAACCAAATATGGCCTCAGTAGAATTGTCATCTTTTTGAAATATATGCAAATTTTTTCATCTTTTTGAAAATTGCAAAAATTCGGAGCCTATTTTTCACGTGTCACTGTTGCAAACGTGGATTTTTTTTGTTTAAATTTAACTGAAAGATCTTGCCTTCTGTGATAACTAACTGAGGAACTGAAAACTCAGCTACCTTGCCTAAAAAATTATGCCAACGATTACAGTTGTATGAAAAATATTTTTAGCTTTTTCTGATTGATTAACGAAAAGCTAACGATTTTTGGTAAATATTCGTATGTGCGGCTTCCCTAGAATCATGATAATTTTGTGGTGTGGTTTAAAATGGTTAAAAAATATCATTCTCGTTATTACCATAGAGGACATATGATGTTGTTTTTGGATAAAAAAATCCCAGAAAAAATGTTTAACTTTTTTTTATATTACAGGAAAAATGTTAAAACGGTGTTAAAAAAACTCTAACATTTTTTTAAATGTTTGTAAATCTCTTTTATTTCGAATTATTTTTGTTTTATTTCGAGTTTTTTTTTATTTTGACAATTCTGATAATCATGCATGGTAAAATTGCTGGACAGCGTCGTTATTAGCGTTGTACGTTTCTTTTGGTCTTTTTTGGATAAAAATATGTCGGTTGTTTTTATGGACAAAAAATATCGAACACCGTCATAATAATACTTCGCATCATATATGATAATAAAAAAATTCGATAATAAAAATAAAAAACGAATATAAATAAAATTTTTAAAACCTAAGAATATTTATACACATAAATAAAATTTGAAAAATAGAAAATTAGCCTGATTCTAACAGGACCACTTTCTAATATGTAATCGTTTTTTTAATCATATCCGGACTGAAAGTATTTGCAACTGTGAAACGTGAAATGTTAGCACGAGTTAGATTTTCACGAGTTACCAAAAAGTATGAATATCTCTAAAACTACGACACTTTAACTAATCTCATATTTGATCATGAATTGATGATCCAGAATAATCATTGTTAGAACGAGCAATATTATAGTTGGTTTTTTTGAACACCCTGTATATATACATACGTTATATATTTATATATATATATATTTACATATATTCATTTATATGTATATACTTCTTTTTGGATTTGTTCCTTTGTGTTTCCTTTCTGGTGTTGAAGATATTTCGTTTTTGTTTTCCTTCAGTTTTTCCATTTAATTTCCAGCAAATAATTTCATTTGTTTCGTTTTACACGCCTTCATATATGAATACCGATACGGGACACGTTTTTGGCCAATTATTCGTCAGGTGTATATTTTGCACTGCCGATAAAACTAGGACTTGTCGAATCCTCGGTCTAATGACTCGAAGCTGATCGAATCGATCTCATGGAAAAAAACAGAATTTTTTTAATTCGATAAAGCATCATTTCTAGTATTATTTTGGAATAAACATAGCGATTATTTTTTGTTAAGCAAACATTTATGTGAAACTTATTTTTTTGCTATGATAATTTAGTATTATTGTTTCATTTTTACTATCGTGAGACCTAATTTTTATCTATGATTATAACGATAGTAATAAAATATATTTAATTAATTTCAAAATATACGATACGTTATTTTATCTCAATAAAAATCGAAAAACATTTTTCAAACAATCATACACGTTTCATTTTCATGAAAATTTATTTGTATTTATTTTTTTCATGCATATGTTTTTGTTCCATGAGAAAGACGTGCAAGCGATAAAAATCATCCTGGCATCACCCCACAGCCATGCTTCGGTTTCATCGCAATTATTTTGAAAATTTGATTCCGCCATTCGATTTGCAACCGTTGACGTGCGATCGTCTGCTTTCGTATGCATTTTAAGGCGGTACTTTGTTTTTTTTTTTCATCGGAAACTTGTTCTCTCTCGCTTCGTTAGACAAATTTTTCGATTTCGCTGACAGAGGACAAAAAAATAATGGAATTTCTTGATCGCACCGCGAGCAATGTATTTTGGACCTCGGTGTGAGTTTGCGTTTGAATCATGAATGGTCGAAACACGGAGGGAGTAATATCGTGTCTGTATTGGTGCGTAGTAGCATCGATGAAGTCTTCTTGAGTTTTCGACACGTTTTCATGGGGAACTTTGAAGTTCGAAGCTTGTGCCGAGAAAATAGAAATTTCGATTTCTGCTATTTTTTTTAACTTTTTTTTTAAACACATCGAACGAAAAATCAGCATAGTTCGCTTTTTTGAGTTGAGGAAAAAATGATGAAATTCTGTTGAATCGTGTTCGACGAACGTATGTACAAAAATTGCAATAATCTTTTTGTTTTTACGGACACGGTCTCGAAAAAATGCAATTGACATCCCTTTCGTAACGAGGGAAAAATTAACTCAAAGTTTCACGCGCAACCTTTAACAGCGGAATAAATATTATTTTGAAAAATTAGCGTCTTATATCTGTCAACTTTGATCGCAATAAATAAACGATGAAAAACGTTTATTTGAATATTAAATAGAGATTGGGAGGCGGACAAAAATGTGTCGATTAGTGTGTAAATTGGTCGCTCGAACATATTAAATTTGGCTCGAATCGGGGACCCACTTTGATCAACGAATTGTCTCGGTCTCGATCGTCCATGCGGATCGAGGTGAATATAGAGAGATCGGGTCATCAAGATCGGATTGTCAACGTAAATAATTCGTTTCTACGAATCGATTTTCTTTTCTCTCCCCAAAAACTAACATAAGCATTGTCCGATGGAAAAGTGTTATTTTGATTGCATATTCCAGCAGAAACAATGAATGATTTGTCGAGAATCGTAAATGTTTGATCGGTCGATTACTTAATCGTCGTACAATATTTAATATTAATAAATTGTCCTAAGCCTTCACTCGAGGCCGTTTATCGTTCATTACTTTCCCCCTCTCCCTCGCCCCTCTCCTTCTCATGTTCGTACATTCATTCATTTCATTCGAAATTCCCGTTTCCGGTTTCTTTCAGTGTTTTTTTTCTTCCAATTATTTCCGAGCACGTATTTCAGTTGAACCGATCATCGATCCAATCTCACACGTCAATAACACTTAATTAAGATATATTTTTTCTTCTGTTTCCTTTTTTCCATTTTCTTTCAAATGGCGTGTGCACTTTCATAAACCGTGTCGTCATTGTTCATCAGATTCACCTGAACATGAGGTACTGCGTGAACAACTGTCAATGAGCCGTATCGTGGACTTGATATGCGATTCTAATGGTCAAATATTTCCTAATCTCATTTTCTGTATTTTGTTTCCAATTAGTTTTTTTTTAAATCGTCAAAATCTCTTTACTCCATCTAAATATGAAATTATCAACGCTCCTCGTGTGACTCTGCGTATTTGGAACTACAGGTATAATCGGCAATATCTTTGTACAGATGCTTCATTTCGTGGTTCTTCCTCGTCGTATAGCGGGTCCCTTAGATCGGTCAAGCGTGCCCTTAGTGGTGTTTCGAAAAGAAGAAAAGACGATAAAAAAAAATTAAACACTTCGAGGGTGACGTCCTCGTCGTTCAGGACGCGGGGTGTTACGAGCACCACCTCCCGGACCTCCCATTATCCGGCTGAGTGACCTCCGAGCCGGACGAACCGTTCGAACTCGCGAATGGATTATTAAAGGGCCTAACAATAATATATAATTAAATATCTCTTTACTGTGTACACCTGGTGGATCGTTATTCGTCGAACGATCCGCGATCGTGTTCGCGAATGTTGTATCGTCGATTTCGAATTTACCCGCCTGTTCCCGCGCAATTCAACTTCGAAAAAGCTTTACCGACCGTCGATAACCAGCTTTTCGCAGCCAAGCACGAGTAACGAAACCGGTGATCATTCAGCTGAAAAATAGTTTCCTCCGTTACTTTCCATTTTTTGTAATATGTCTTGGCCAAAAGTATATCTTTCGTTCTCGTATTTTGACATCCCGTTGATAAACGATACTCGATCGGTAAACTGCAGGATAACCGGAAGGTTTCCCCCTCGAGAATCGAAATGTCAATAAAATGGCGTCCTCGTTAACTGAACGTTGCCAGTTTGATTTCGAGACTGTTTGAATTCCAAGACCGTTTGCATTTTCATCGACCGTCGGTAACGAAGGAATTACCGGTTTTATCTTCCAATCATTGCTGCCTCAATGGTGTTTCGATCCGTATTTACTAACGCTGATACGCGCTCAGTTCCTGACACAGTCCGCATATCCAAGATAAAAACCGGAATGTTTCGTTGTCGGTAATTCGCAGTCGACTAGTGCCAACTTTGTGGTAACTCGATGACGGTATGATTCGGTCAAGTTGACGCGAGGCTTTTTCCTCTGCGTTTCCTTTCAGAGATTGGAAGCGAGGTATGTAAAGAGAGCGCGTATCACGCTATACGGATAGATCATCTTGAAGTTAGCCACAAACATAACGATATATCGTAGCGCTTTCAAAATGCTCGGTTAACTCGGACACTCTAACCGAGTGTATCTAGAACCGACCGATATCAGCGTCGAACCTCGTTTCTCTGCAAAAGGTCACTCAAGGAAAATGTCATTCACAGTTATAGATGACTGCGCAACCTCAGCGATTTATCGAATGAAAAATGCAACTACCACCGATTACACTGACACACGTTCGATAAATTTGCGTTGGTCGGTTTGCGCAAATCGTTACGATGTATCGTTACGTCTGTAGCTTAATGCACACCATGACATACACGCATACACAGAGACTCACGCACATAAACACACACTTGCAGTATCATCAGCCCGAAACCGATTCCCTAAGATGAGTAACCGTCGTAAATCGAGTCAGAACGGTAGTTGCGATCGTGGCGACCTCTAGAATCTAATCTCGCGCGGGAGTCTATGTGGGAACGCTAGAGCCACTTGTTTCGAACTGCACTGGAGAGCCGGCGTCCCCACATGAGGTTGTATCATACTATCGTTCCCTGTATATGCTGGGGGTCCTGTTGTCCAACGTTTTGTCCGAGCTGATTTTGCTGAGACTGCAAGCTCATTGGCTTGTTGGCCTGTATAATGGGTGGTGGATCGTAAAGTCCGCCAAGGGAGCCGCCGAGACCGGCACCTAAGCTAGGTCCGAGGCCTATGGTGCTGAGGGACGGCATCGAGGGTAGTCCAACGTCGAGGATTCCCGTGTTACTCGCACCACCGCCCGGAGTACCCTCTTCCGGTGGAGTCACCTCGAGGCCGATCGAGCCGTTCAACGCAATCTTGATAGGATTGTGATTGGACGGATGGGAGAGTGCACCGAGGCCAATGTCCTCGAGGCTGCTCTTCCTCCTCGTGGTGAATCCCTGACGGAGCGAGTTGCTTCGTCTCAGGAGTATGTCATCGACGACGCGCAACGAATTCGAACGGCCGCGCAGGCTGCCGGCTACGGTGGGACTGTCCGGCAGGGAGAGCGAGTTCGACTTCGTGCTACCGAGAGGTGGTGCCCTAGCCAAACCGATACCCGAGCCCCGACGACTTCCTCCACCCGTCGAGGTTATACCGGCCGACGCGATAGCGGCGCTCATCTGGGATACCAGTTGAGCCGAGCAAAAACTTATGTTGCTCTTCCGACGTGAATTGTGACGCTCGAAAGTCTTCTGCGCCGAGAACGGACTCGGACGTACCAGATACACTACGTCGCCCTCTTCGAGCTTAAGATCGCAGCTAGGATTTATTATTACGTAGCTGAGGCTGTTTCGCTTCTCTGACACGTCGTTGTAATCGGCGATCGGTAGATTCAGCGATTCCATCCGCGACCTCACCAGATTCGCGATCTCCGCACGCTCGATCTGTTGCGCGTGATTGTCACGAGCTTCATCCGCTAGGCTCACCGAGTACTGCGTCACATGTAAACAGCAATAAAAAAGAACATTTTCTCCGTTAGTCAAAGATTTTTCAAGCGAGTACTTGGCGAGATCGAACCTTTCGGTGTCTCGCAACTGCACTTCCTCTCGCATCGTCAAAATCAATTTTAGCCGTCATCACCGGTATAGGGCGGCTGTAGCGGATTTTTCAGTGCCGGATATCCGTCTCATCCGATCGTAGCAGGCAGCGAAAAAACATTGATTACTAATTAGCGGTACAAGCGGCCTATCCAAAGCTCACTCGATTTTATCCACACGTGCAGGTTTCAACCTGAGACTGAGCAACTATTAGATGCGCAGTGCTGCTTTCTTGGTGACGCCTCTAATGTGCCAACGTGCAAATTTAGTTTTATTTTTGTTTTTTTTTTTTTACTAGAACAAACCCTCCGAATCTCTCTTGAAGTCGAGGCTGGTTTGTCCCATTGGTGAGTCTGACTGACTGTTCTAGAATTATCACCGTTCAACCTGATCCATTCGATTCAGAGGGTTCGAACTTAAAATCGAAGTGGACCACCTTGTTTTTCGGTCGGTTGGTCTGCAAGCACCATGGAACGCAGGAACACTTGTGGCTACACGTGAATGTCAGCTTAGCGAGAGGAAAACATATATTCACACTAGACACACATCGACACAAGGAACGGATGAACGCTCATCGCGTATTTACAAATGACGTTCTCATGCTTTTGCGATTACTTTACTTACAGCGGATGCGCCCTTGTCGCGCGTGGCGCAATTCGCGAGACACGAAGCTGCCGCGGAACGACGGACCTTGTAAGTCACCCCAACGCCCGTATCGCTCTCGGCGTCGGAGTCACCCTGCCGAAAAAGGACAAGCAAGACTACCCTTACTACTAGGCTCGTCGCCGTCATCTTCCTGGCATCTTTTTCTTCCTTATATTGTGCAAACGCGTTTTCTCATCTCGCCTCGAATATGCTACGAACTTCGGTCACGGGTAGTATCTCATTGTCAGTGGTTCATTGAAATTGCACGTCTGTAGTGTTTTCGCGGTATGAATTCGAAAGCGAATCCCTCCTATGTTTCTTGTGCAGTGTTCAAGTGGAAATGGCGTCGAATGTTCGAATGAAAATAGCAACCTATCGACGCCGGTAAGGCAGAACAGGATGATAGATGTCCACGGATTTCCTAAACGGATCTTCAGAATTTCACAAAATTCGACCGGATAATGTCAAATTGATAGACGAATGGCTGTCTACTCATAGAATTTCTTGAATTGATAAAAAAAAATAGATCGTATTACCATGCTGAAGCCGTGATGGAAATGATGGAAAATAAACAGTTTGGCTAATGTCACGACTTGAAGGGGAGGAGAGCCGCGTACCCATGTTCAAAATACACATTTTGCCACCTTGATCATGCAATTCTTTCACATACTTCAGGTAATCCGTGGGTATATACAATTAGTAGGTAATTGTTGACAATTTCGAGGAAATCTCGAGCGACATTCGTAAAGTTTAGTTCCTGCGAATTCCGGCGCGGCGCTCATCTCCAAATTGTTTCGTCGGTATGTATGCACGTACATATTGAAACTCGAGGATCATCGAGATTCTTAGGGAACGATGTTGTCGAGCGGTAGGTGACGGTAGGTCAAGATCTGTTCTGCCTTACCGACTTGAGTCGGGTCACGTTGGAGTTTCGCTTTCCTTTCCGTTCCGTCTTAATGGAAACATTGTTTTCCGGGGTTTCTTGTTTTCACTAAACGATGATTCTTTCTCATTCTATAGGTAAGCCCGTTTAGAACCCAGCATCGACGTGCCGCGAGACTTGAGTGATTCTAAATGGACAAGTTGAGCACCAATCGCCATGCAGATAATCAATTACGTACTACAATTTTTAACACGTTTATTAATCGTTAAAATCCGTCGCGTCCAATGAGTTTTTAGGGTACAGTAAAAATTCGAAAAAATCGTCCGCCGCTGAAACCAACTCAAATTTGAGGTTCTGGTCCAGCAAAATGTTTCCAAAATTTCTGATTGTAGTTAAATTCATTTTTGCAACGATAAAACTGCTACTAAAACATCGAATGTGTTTTTTTTTTAAACGATGAATTTTGAGAACGTGATAAATGATTTCCCGACATGTAGAAAGTAAAGCCTCGAAGTTTAGTGGATTTTTTTCAGGGTAATACTAGTTTAGTCTTGACTAACCCAAACAATATGGTTTCGTTCCGACCAATATTGAAAGGTTGGTACTAAATAGTATCCTTGATACTCTATAAAGATTTGTTTTTGTGTTCAAAGGTTCCTCACAAAATTGTTCATAACTGTTTCGATAATCGATATTTCTGTTCCACCAACTCTGATTCGTAGCTTTGTTAATATTCATACAAAATACATGACAAACGATTTTCTATTTTACGCATTCCTCCAAAATTGTTATTTATTAAAAACCCTCGTTTTCGAATCATCATAGTAATTCAATCCTTTTTCAATTTTTATTTGGCACATTCAGATGTAGTTAATTCAGTATTCGTCTCGGGAGTTTCCGCTAGTAAAATTTTTGCGTGGATGTACGAAATTAAATGGGATGAGCGTCGAGAGCATACGCCATTATTTGCTTCGCGGTTAGTCCTATATTTAATATAAACAATCGCGTTAAATCTAGTTGAATGACTAAAATATCAAGATGCAAATAAACTAACGTGTGACCACTATAAGACACATCAATTAAATCCTATGTACATATGCGTTAAATACATTTATTTGTGGAATGGATTTCAAGGACGTTAGAAATATAACATACGATTATTACAGAATAAGAAAAAAATAAAATGGATTTTTTCCACTAGGGGAACACCGATGAGGGTTCGAAGTTACGATTCGTGGAATTCAATGAGTGTCACACATTTTGATATCTATTGGCTAACTTTATAACCATGAAATGACATTTCATGTGCTCGAAAAAAAAATCATAGATGGAGAACGATCTGGCTCACGTGTATTTCTACACACACATGAGAATACGTGCGGGTCGACAGGGGAAACATTAGGAAATCGTTAGGTAAATCGTTGGGATTACAGGGTTGCATCTCAAATTCTATAAACTGATTTCTAATCAAATATGTATTCTGACCGAACTCGAATGCACTTTTAATTCACAAATATGAAAATTTCATTTCTTTTCGTCTATTAAGGGATAACACCACTGTATAATTTTGAAAAATCGCTTTTTTGTAATTGTACATTTCTTTAACATCATGAAAACGTTGGCAGAGCCTATCAATATTTTCAGCAAAAAGAAAAATTTTACAAGCTTTGCCAACTTTTTTTTGTTAATTATTTTTATACTATGGTGAATATGTTTTTTTGTCCCGTCATTTTTTTCCATCTTAGCGACCACATTATTTCAACACGGTTGCATGGATCAGTTTGATATTTTGACAGTAGTTTCACAATTGACTCCTTAGTAAGAGTATGTAGAAGATTTTTGATTAAATATAAATTTTCATATGATAAACAATTTAATGTCTATTTTGTTAGAAAAAAATCGATTTTTCAACCAAACGTATATAATTTGAGAATTTCAGCGCTTTTTTTGTGGAAATATTCCTATCCTCTTTTGCAGTACATAGATTTAAAATGTTTTCGATTTTCTGTTTTCGTTCGATTTTCTTGGCTTACTCGTCACCATGCTGTACAAATATAATAATAACAAAAATTCCTATAAGTATAGACTTTTTTTATAGCAAAAGGTCTTTACTTTAATTACACTTCAAAAAAGTCTTTAAGTTTGGCCTTCTTTTCGATTTAAGTAGTGTTATTTCTTAAAGTTTAATGAATTAATGTCGATTCGTAATATTAGCGTGATTTTGAAGGTTATCGTTAAATTTACTACGATTATATCATTTTCATAAATTGAAAGAAATAATTGCAAGATCTTTCAGTTATTATTTAAAAAAATAACAATACTGAACATGAAATATTATTATGTCTTCACCGATAAAATTTGAAATATTATATTTTCAAATTAATTTTAGTTCAAGTTTGAGAGGGAAAAAAAGTTCTCAGATAAATCAAAAGTTACGAGGGATGGGGTGTAGATACAAAAAAAAAATGGGGAAAAGCGACAGTGAGGAGGAGAGAGAGAGCGAGAGAGCACGGCCATGCGCTACTCACAGCCACCACTCAACGTTCTCGGGGTTCCATCGGGCATTTCCATTGCCAGTTATTTTCTTTTTGCTTTTCCGGCATTCTCTTGTTTTTTCGTTTCTTTTTTCCCACGTTAGCTGCTCTGCGAGATAAATTGAGATTGAAAAAACTCACGTTCGATGTGTCGGCAACGGTGGTGTCCTGAGTCCTATAAATTCCGATTGGTATCTCGTACGACGTTGAGCACAGTTTTTGATAAAGCCTTCCGTACGTTCTGATCCACATGTCTTCTTTCGTTATGCACATCTGTCGAAAACACCGAAATTTCGACGATGTTTTTCATTTTTTATTTCTCGTTATTTAATACATGAAACTGAGTAGTATGATGCCAAAACGTCGAGCAGGTGAGCGGAATTGATGGATCAGTCTTTGAAGGTGAACTGCATAGTGACGTCTCAAATTAATCGATTTTTTTCTATTTTCCTATAATGTGTATTTTCTAAAATATTCTTAGCAAAATTCATTAAATTGCTATTTGAGAATTTACAAAAATTACGGTGTTACAGCAGTTTTGCTGAAATGACTTATTTCAAACTGGTGAGGACGATAACTCGAGAAATAAAAGTAGAAATGAAAAATTATTTTACCAAGTTTTTTTTGTAATTATTATAGCCATCGGTGGGTGAATCAGTTTTCTTTTTTAATTACTATTTCATAAAGCATTTTGGATGAAATTATTTGCAGGTGGAAAAAACAATTTATTGCACATCATCTAATGCTTTTTTCTCTCAATAAAAATTGACTCAAAACTACTTGAATGTTCAAGAAATATCATATTTTTAATAAAAGAACAAAAAAAATTAAGCCATTTTTTAAAATAAATGGAAAAAGCTTATTTTTCTGGTCATCACTTTCCTGCCTAGAGGTCATATCGAAGAATTCGTGTACCGAATATTGAAAGATCGTTCGAGTAATGAAAAAAACACGTAATCGTAACAGAATTTCTAAAGATTTCTTACCGATGTGAGAAAACCGGATCCCGGCGCTTGATCAACGCCTAGCAGCAGCCTGACGAATGTTATTACGTAATCCTTGACGAATGCCTGATAGAGTAAAGTGTCAAGCATCGAGGCGCTGAAAACGCTGCCAGCGGCGAACGGTAAGCGGAACATATACGATATGTGGGAACCCCTCTCTTTTTCTCGCTGTTCAAGACAAAAGAAAAAAAGAACATTTTTCCATTTGATAATTGGCAGTTATCAGGAACGTTGGAAAAGCTCAAATAGTGAAGCCACAGCCTTGATGGATCGATGTATATGAGAGATTCTAGAACTACGAGATTCTATCGATAATAATATCGATACTGATTCGAAAACGCTCATGCTAATATTCCTTAAAATATCGGTAAATAAAGTAAAAAAAAAAAAAAAATTTAGCGATTGGAAAAAGAAAAGTGAAGAGAGTGATTCGTTTGTAGAATGTAGCGATGCAAAGGGGTGCTTCTTCTATCACCGAGTGAAGAATCGAGGCTGTCGTTTCAAAAATCCTTTTCCGAAAAACTCAGAAAAAAATACAAATCGAAAATGACCGACTTTGATGGATGGGCGGTCGAAGTGTGACTCGGGCGATCACCACAGTTACCAGCGTTGAAAGAAGCTCATATTTGGATCGGTGACCGCTTAGCCGTGTTCTGGCTGGCGCATCGACTAGTGAGCGGGAGGCCGATTTTTTTGAGGCCTTAGTTTACACACTTTAACAAAAAGTCTGTATACCAAGGAATCAGAAAAATACAGGACCGTCTATTCCGGTACGGGTTTTCCACAGTTTCCCCGTACCCTTGGGAATCGGGTGAAGTGTAGTGTAAATCGGTTGTGACCGCAATGGGGGTTAGGTTCTGATGAGGTATTGAACGGCGAAGAAGATATGGAGGAACAGGGAAGAAACGTGGTGGAATAATTAAAAATGCAGAAATGGAAGGGGACAGGTAAAAAAGTTCTAGCAGAGCGTACCCGTGAAGAAAGAAAAAAAAACACTTTTCAATAGTACAAATCGAAAATCTATCGCAAATAATATTTCGTCGAAGAAAGTCCTTGGGGGAGGAACATACGGGACTCAGATGCACTTAACGTAATTGGCTTCGTTGGAAGCGCTTCCGATAAAATGAAAAAGCTAAGGCACTTCTCTCGCTAACTCGATAAATTCTATGTATTCGAGGTGGCAGTGGTGATAGGGCAATACACGCTGTAAGTCCACCCACGTGTTAAATTAATTCAACTACGGGATGTTCTGTATCCATCCTTCGTTATCGCCAATTACTAACGCTCGAAAATTATTTATTATTCAGATTTGATTTTTAGATAAAGTTTCGATTATTTTTTATTTTTGTAGTCTTTAATTTATTTTCTTGCATGGAAATATGAAGATGTTGTGGTATTCTTCAATTTTTATTGTTTATTTAAATCGTGCACTTAAATGCATGTTTCCGAAATTTCAAAGCTTTACCTAATCGGAAAATTGACGAAATATCGATTTTCCGTTTCGCGTCTCACAAAACGTCAAATTAATTGCAGGTTTGGAAAAAATGTAAAAACACGTTAAAAGTTGGGTTAACTTATGTTAAATAAGTACGTACGGCCTCGACGCTTAACTCGCAATTACTACGGGTGGTGGATTGATATAATTATCGTGGCAAGATAAAAAATCGTAATGACAATAAACTCGTCAGTCAGATATTAATCAACCATGAATCAGAGGTCAGAGTGAGTGAGTTATGTGTTACCGGGGAGCCCATCGTAGGCTCGGCCGAGTAGCTGTCATCGGTAGTAGCACTGAGGAGTACCTTTTCCATTTTGCTGAGATGGAGGGCGTACTTGTCGTGCGCCCGGAATTGCATGAATCTCATGTTGCTCGACTGCGACAGCTCGGTTATGCTCTTTATGCTGGGAAAGAATCTGTCGAAATTTCCAATATGTAAAAACGCCTGAATGAGAACTTGGCAACACTCAAAGTCAAATGGTGGATAGACATTTAAAAAGCTTCTTTTTGATTTACATAAATTATTTTGATTCATATTAATATTTTTCATTCAATCGATAAATTAATTATTTTAAATAAAAACTCGAGATTATAAAATTTTTTAATACTTATATCTATTAATTAATTATTTTTATTCTGATTCATAATTTCAGTGGTTAAAAAGAAGTAGGGCTCCACCAAATTAAAAAAAAGCTACGTAATGTTGAAGAACCATGTTTTTTGTTACCGCTAGTAGTACATGTGTGCGTGTATTGGTGGGTGGGTGGGTATTATTTTTTTATTTTAAGGGGGTATTATAGTGGGTACTAATTTTTTATTTCATTTAAGTTTTTTATTTTTTATTTAATAAGAGTGGGGGAATCGTACGTGCGATTTTACATCAGTATCACATTCTGAAATGCTTATTTTATAAATATCACCATTCTTCATCACCGATTTAGGCACGAAAACTGGCGGGGTGCTCCGCTTCTGCCCAATTAAGATAATTACTTTTTAATTTTTTATTTTTTATTTGATTTTATATTTTTTATTTAATTTTATATTTTTTATCCGTTTTTATATTTTTTATTTAATTTTTTATTTTTACTTTTTTAATATCTCTAAAACTATTGCAAATTGTCAAAAATTCTGTTAGTCGTTGCCTTTTAATGTTAAAACGAAAGTTTCTGGGAAATTTCATCTCGACCACAGAGGGGAGGGTTTCGGAACGTCACCCTTATCTCCTTATTTATAAGGTGTAGTAATAGAATTTTACTTGAACATCGTTTGAACGGCAACGATGGTATTGCAGTCGGCCAATGTGTCCTCCTCGGCGGAATTGCTTATCTCTTTGTTGACGACGACGACGTTTTCAGCGAGCGTTATACCGGCTCGAAGAAGATCGTCGAGGCAATCGATGGATCCGAGCATCCAATATACCAGAGGAAAATACGAGACAGCATCGAGGAACGCAATTTCCGGTCGTCTTTCGAGCAGTAAGATTATTGGATTCAGCGATGTTTTTAATCTGCGTAAAGCATTTTTTATTTCTTCGGTTCGCATTTCACTTAAAAACGATTTTAAGATTGTTATGTTTTTGGAAAATTAGGAGATGGGCTCCATTTGGATTTCGCTCGGATCTCATCAATTTATTTACCTGAAGTGAGCCCGAAGTGGAATGATGAAATTGTAAATTCCATTGCTCGCATAATCTGCCGCCAGTATTATCGTTTTGTTCTGCCAATTATACTCCTTTGCATTTCTGTAACTACAGTGCTCGCATACCTGTGACATTAATAAAAATTTCAGGGGTTAGTTTACTCTGAAGATTTAAAAAAATTTTGTCACTTGAAATAATTTAAACAATTACCAATAGATTATTAAAAAATCACCAAAATACTTAAAAATATGAGCAGTGATAATTCTTGATAGAATTATCAAGAATTGAATTCTTGTAATAAATTCTTGAATTTTTGGTAATTGAATGCTTGAAATCAATTCTTGAATTGTCAAGAATTAAATTCCTTATCAAGAAAGAATTATAAATTAACACACATAATATAATACGTGCATTATTATAAACTTTTTTACTTATTAATTCGGTAGTTACAAGCAAATGAATTTAATTCCAGTTTTGTAAATTACAATTCAAAAATTGATTAGAAATTTCAAAATGCAGTCACCAATAAAATATGTTTCATCCATTAAATATACCATTATATTTTGTATTGATTTTTTCAAACCCTTACAGTAGTTTTGAAAGTAAAATTGGGCTTTTAAATTTTGAAAAAAAAAAACAATAAACCACAGTGTTCAGAATTTTTTAAAAAGGAGTCTGACCTGGGCCAATTGGAGGCAGCAGAGCGGTTTTTTTTCCTTAAGGAGATAGCACAGAGTCGGCGATACTCCGATAAATGGTGAGACAGGTGGAAATCCTTTGACGATCCTGAAATATTGGTTCACGAAACCGAGGTTTCTATTATTTAATGCAATTTTTAATTCATCCAATATAGATTATTAAACAGTCCCGTAGTTGTCTATTTCTTAGCGGCGTATTCGTTGTCTTCGACGCAATGGAAAACCTAGACTGTCAGTTTTTTTTTCTTCCAATAATTGTCGAATAGCTTGTACGATAAGAAACTATAGCGGAGTGTCTTCACGTTTCAATGCTTCCAATGGGATCACGCGTAGTTCTGACGCATCAACCGGCTATTACGTCGACTCTTTACGCGTCGTTCCATTTTTTTATTTTCCTCCTACTGTTCTATGAAATTCGCGTTTGCTCGTCGACAAAGAATATCGAAGAACGACGATATTTATTTTTGTTAAAAATATCGGTAAATGTCTGGTTGAGATCTTCGGTTGCGATGGTTTTTAAAACGTTTAAAAACCGAATGAAAAACACGTGCAATCTATCCGTAGGATCATGTAAGTTTCACAATGTGTTTGTACAGTCGAGAAGTTTGCTTCGCTGGAAATTGTATTTATTTGACCACGAGGTAGGATAAGTATGGGGAAGTTGAGCCTAAAAAGTGTGAAGATTTATCGTCGATAAACCATGATTAATAAAACAACTACTGTAATCGCAAACGAAATTTTAATTATATTTGTTATAGAATTTCAATAGTATTGCTTTCAAAATCAACAAATGTGGTCACATGCCTGAAAAAAACAGGTTGTTTGACTATCTCTCCCAGTGTGTAAAACTCTTTTTTCTTTGTCTTTCTTTCACATTTCATCATTTTTGGTCTCTTATTTTTCTCTTTTTTTACCGCGATTCTTTTTCTTCAATTTTTCGCTTTTCAATATGACCTACGGGTATCAAATATACCTATGCTTAACTGCTTGGCACGTTAAGTGACTTTGTTTTATTTACTCCAACGTTAAAAGACGTTTAAATTTTTTTATTTTTTATTTGCAAATAAAAACTCAATAACTCACTAAATTCCATTACAAAATCACTAAATTCCATCTGTCTACGACGAGTCGACATATTTCTCCTGGCCATCTCTCCCACAAGGCCATCTACCTACGTCTCAAGTAGGATCTACGATTGGTGATCGATTAATCGCTGCTCGTGCATTTTAAATCTAACTTCGATAATAATAAACTCCTAGTATCATTTTTCCAATTTTTCCAAAGTTTTTGGTCAAAATCTTGTCGAATCTTGTCTTTCTCGTTTTTCGCATCGCTAACAAGTCATTCACGATTAAAATCGTGAGTTGGAGCTGTTGGGGTTCCGTCAATTCGATTGACTACAATGATGATTATTTTCAGTGTGTTTAGGATCGATTTGCATTGGATTGACACTGGGCTGGCCGGTATCACTGCAAACCGATTTGCTCCTGACCGAATGTGGAAAAATGTGCAACGAACTTCTGGGGGGCGGTAACACGACCGTTCACGTGATCATGACCTGTGGCAATTGTATCGGTGCTTTGATGCCGTCCTGGATTGCTGATAATTACGGTCGTAGAACATCATTTGCCATCGCTGGTACATTAAACTTTGCATTCTGGGCTACCATTGTCAGCTTGCAAGGACGTTTGGTAAGCGTTGTTGACAAAAAAATGAGTTGAAAATATTGATACATAAGAGCTTGCTGGTTTCTCGAGGATGGTTCTTAAAATTAGTAGGTTTCTCTCTCCTGGACTTACCCTTTTGATTATCAGATTTGACCAAATTAGAATTTCAAATTTTCAAGATTTTCAAGAATTTAAAGAATTTCAAATTTTCAAGATTTCTAAGAATTTCAAACTTTCAAGAATTTAAAGAATTTCAAATTTTCAAGATTTCTAAGAATTTCAAACTTTCAAGAATTTAAAGAATTTCAAATTTTCAAAAATTTCCAAAATTTCAAATTTTTAAATTTTTTAAGTATTTCAAATTTTCAAGAATTTAAAATTGTCAAGACTTTCAAAAATTAAAAATTTTCAAAAGTTTCAAGAATTTCAAGATTAATTCATTAAAATTTTTAAGGTATTATAAGACCTTTAATAATGAAATACCTAATAATCAGGAATACCTAATTGACTTTAGAATTTCGAGGAAATCCAACCCAAACAAAAAATTTACTAGCGGTTTAGTTTTTCGTGCGAGTGTTCACAGATGTAGTAAATGCTGTTGTTTTTTATCAGGAAATTATTTTCGTCGCATCGATCGGCGGGGTTGCAGGTGGAATTTTTGTCGTGACTGCGGTTCTTTACGCGAGTGAAATTGCGCTGCCTCATTCACGAGCCTCGGTCGGCGCCCTCGCGGCAGCTTGCACCTACATTGGTATACTCTTGGGCGGTTGTTTGATTTTCGTGGGTTTTCTTCGAACAACGTCGTTCATCATGATTTTTCTGACAATGGGCTTTCTCGTTTCGTTACACTGGTGGATGGTCGAGTCGCCGTACTACTTCTTTTTGCAGGGAAAGGTAAAACAAACTTATCGATAAGTGTTTTTCCTAACAGTAAAAAAGTTTTTCTATTTACTAACGTGGAGCAGAGTTGAGAACGTTTCGCGAAAGTGAAATAAAAATAATGTTTATTTGAAAATCACTTTATGCCTCATTACACACGAGTTTAAATCGTTTGTTTCAATTAAATCATTTTTGTTTGTGTACCCCAGTAACACTATATTTATACTTTAATTTAATCTTTCTATTTTATCATAAAGAACTTCGATCAAAATGCTTAATATTACACTACGCTTTAAACAGATTATTTTTCATAATTTTTTCCTAGAGTTATTTTTTTAATTGTTTTAAGATCATTTTTTGTACCATTTTTATTTTATTATTCGTTGGAATAATTTTTTCTATTCATTATTTTGTATTCAGGATAATAGAATTACATATATACTTGAACCAATCTTTTTTTTACAAGAATGAATATAATTCGAACAGTAAGCAAAGTACTTAATATTTTTATATGAAACTTTTGTCAGTCAACCCTTTTCTTTTTGTATTCGTACCGAAAATATTGAATATTGTCAATTGAAATTTCACATTCAAATTCAACAGAAAATTGCGACTAAATAAGACTTGGAAATCAGTTTTAATACGTTCCAAACGATGACCTAAACTTCAGAATCGAAACCTTGATTTTGTAAAGTGTATGAAAATCAGACTTTAACCATGAATATGAATTTTTCATTATTCGACATGAACAAACAGCCTGATGTTCACTGAACGTTTAATATTCAGAGAGAAACAATTCAGCAATTGGAGAAATGTAGTGAGACATTCTTTCGATTGGAATGAATTTTTATTTCGATGTTATCACTAGATGACTGATTTCTCTAGATATTAATACGAGTACATAAAAAAAGTCCTTTAATTGAAAAACTGCCAGATCAAAAATGCACAATTGCTTCAATCGAATATCATCACTCGGTGCACAATAACTGGACAGTTTTTCGTATCAGGTTGACAGGTGTGATCGGAGAGCCAATACAAATTTTGAGCAATCTCGATGTTACGTTATTGCAGACTCTGGATGCGAAAGTCTCATTGAAAACGTTGCGTGGTGCAAGGACAGTTTTGGAGACAGATGCCGAGTACAGATCTATAGAGCGGTGCTACGAAATGTCGAAAGCGAACCGTGTGGCCAAAAGACGTTTGAATTGTTGTTCCTCAATGAAAATGCCGCTGAAACGCAGTTGGAATTTGTTGATGATAGTAATTTTGTGCGTAACTCAGATGGCTAGTGCGTACGGTATGGGTGACTATTTGATTGTATTTTTGGACGTTGTTTTACCGGACTACGGTCGTTTCGTGATAATAGGTCGAGAAGTATTATCGGTAGGTGTTTGGCTCTGTTTCATCGACAAAATCAAAAGAAAGCGATTGCTCTTCGTAATATTCGGTGTTGGTGCGAGCATCAGTTGTCTCATTCTCGGAGTGTTCAGTTTGGTCGAAGGGAGAGCAAACAATGATAATTACGAAAGTTCGTTTCTTTTACCAGCAATGATACTGTCTGTTTATTACGCGATATATTCGGTGGGTCTCATACCTATATTGCCTACCCTAACGAGCAACATATTTCCCTCCCGTTGCAAAACCGTCGCTATTTCTTTCTTCGTATCCCTAATTTATTTAACCTCGATGGTCATCCAATTTGCCTTCGAAATCCTGAGCTTCGAGAGAGGTGAAAACTTGGCTTTCTCAGCGTTCGCTATTTTCGGAGCCCTTGGTATACCATTCGCTTTCGTATTTTTGCCGGATACACAGAGTGGTGCTCTGTCAGAGATGCACGAGGAATTGAACGATTTTACGATCGTATTGCCTTAACCCTATACTTGGCATAGTGAACTTAAATGCACATTCAGTTCAGATTTTCTTTCTGACAAATATTGTTATCGAATCGTTTATTTTTTCATGCAAACATAGTTTCCGAACGTTCTTGTACCCTAGAAAAAGAAAACTATATCCAATAGTCCAATATCCAAAACTATGTACAATAAAAATGAAAAAAAAAGCAAAAATACATTTTTTTGAGGATAAAAATCTCTGCCAAGTGTAGGGTTAAGAGGGAACCGCACACCTTCCCCCCCTCGTCCGACGATCGGGGTAATAGTTTCCCACGGATTTCCTAAACGGCTCTTCGGAACTTCCCCAAATTTGACTGGATAACGTTAAATTTTGGACTTGGAGGAGAGAAGAGCCGCGTAAAAATATTCAAAACACATATTTTGGTAACTATACGATTTCATCAGATGTTCGTGGAAATCCGTGGGAAATGACAAGTTTTAAGTATTTGTTTACGATTTCGAGGAAATATCGTCCGACATTTGTTTGGGTTTGTTTGGGTTCTGCTCTCAAGCTTCAGTGACTGTCGTTAAAATTCTACGAGGACAGTGGTACTTGAAGTTGATAGTAAAAATATATAGAAGGAACAGTTTATTCCAAAGCATCTTTGTTTGGGTTTGTCCGGGTCTCTTTGGCCTAGACCACCACCTGGATGGATTACCACTTAGCTACGCGTGTCGGCTCGAGCAGCTAAGTTTCGTAATCCCGATGATGATACACAACTGAAACTTGGCTAATCATAGTAGTCTATATTGACACAGGTTTACCACGATTTCCCTGTGTCTTCGTGCAAATGCGATACAGTTGTGCATTAAGAAAGAAGTCTCTCGTTCTGAGAGAGTTTTTTTCGGGATTCGGGAACGGTCAGGTGACAAGGGTTGTTCGCAATTAAAAGGGATGAGATCGTAAGACATCGTGAGAGTTTGAGGCGAGGTTACCGTTCGTGACGATGAAAAAGGATACTTCTAAAGTACAGTTTAACTGATGAACCGGTTTACACGAATTTACGAAAATAAATTCAATTTGCGAAGCTATCAAGAAGCGATTTTTATAAACAAATTATTTCGAAATATCTTTTCCCTCCGTTGAAGCAAAACAAAAGAACACATCGAATAATTGAGGTTTTTTTCAAATGGTTTTTTCATTTTATTATACAGGAATTTTTCGAAAAAACAGACGAGGCCTTCCAAATTAAGTCTAGTTTAATAATTATGAATACGTTTTTTATTCACGCTTTTAAGACCGTGCGTCTCTTTATTTGAGTAGATCCGTCAATTTACATTTTTTCAGAATTAAAAAATTATAATTCATTTCCCATCAATGGCGGAATTGATTGAATTAACGTTTCCAATTTCGAAAATAATTAATTCATCATAAAAAAAATAGCGGAGTTCGTGAAATTTTCAAGGCTCAGGACGGTAACCTCGTCTTGAAAATAATTTGAGTAATAAATTGCTATCGAAATCGAGACTAACTAAAGTTAGTAATATTTGCTAGTAGAAGTAGTGATAACAATAATATTGCATAGTCATTGCACCGCGGTGCATGGATAAATAAACTCACCCCTTAAAGCTGCGCATCGTGGAGGGGCGAGACGTAGCGTGCGGCAAGGCGTAGTGTGCAGAAAGGTGTTGCGTAGGAGGGCACACATCGAATACACACATCCACGAATGATTTTTTTTTTCATTTTTTTGTTTTCGGTTTTTTGTGTTATCAATTTTGTTTTATTGGGGTGTCAGGCGGGAGAGACACAGCCATGGTACGACGAGTGCAACGGAACACCACGTTGGTACACGCATCAGACAGACATTGAGAGGAACATACCACATCGACGTACGTCAATCGACAATAAAGAAAAAAAAAAGATCTCGCAAGAGACTCTTACGTGACTTGCCAGATTTTTCTCGTCTTTTATTTTCGTTTGTTTTTCGTTTTATTTCTTTCAACTATTGTCGCGACAAAACTTTGTGAGATGCATAACAATATTGAGATTGTCAAATAATCATAATCCCGCTAGCGATTGTTAGAATAAGTAGTTTTAAGAAATATTGTTGTAATAATGATTTCGATTGCATTTTCGATTCACCGATACGTTTTTTATCGTGTAATTTTCTCATGGCATTTTGTAAAAATGCTCTTGGAGAAATTGACTCGAAATTTTCGTTGTTATCAACTGTCAGGAAAATTTAAATGTTTTGGATATCTTTTGTTTAAAATTATATTATTTAGACCTTCTTAATCGCAGAAGGAATTTTAGTTGGAAGCAGTTTTAGTTTTTTTGGAAAATCGTGTTAAGGTCGAATGTTTCCAACTATTAAATTATCTACTAAAAAATGTTTAAATAATTCATGTTTAATCATTATTTTAATGTTCAATAATTCATGTGTAATAATTATTTTATCAAGAAAAAATACGTCAAATTTAGAAAAAATTGCACGTCTTTCAATATCCGTCCAGTAATACCTCGACGTATTTTATTAGTCATCACGTGGTCTATTTCTTCAGCGTATCGGTGAACGTTTTTGGGAGAAAAGTGCAGCGAAATTTTGTAAAGTTGAACTATGCTGAGTAGAAAGAGCAAAAGTATTATGATTCGTACGAAAGTAAAAAGGAAAATGAAACGCCAAAACAGGAGTCATTCTTTGATAAGAATTGTATTCGAATTTGATTGTTGCTCGATTAAAGAAATATTTATGATAGCAATATAGATAAAATATTCTTAATAATACGAAGCGTGCGTCAGAAGAGCGAAATCGAAATATATATTTACATTTTCCATGGTAAATATAATCAGAAAATATAATCGTAAAATATCAAGTAATAAAAAAAACGTTATTATATAAAGTTACGTTATGTTCATGTTATACTGAACGTACGTGACCGTTAGGTGATTAAATATCATTCTCTATCAAATCTTTAATAGTCTAATCAGCTATTTTCTATTTCTCATCGACAACGTTCTATTATCGAATTAACTAAATGTTAATTTAACCACGATATATAAAAAACGAACTAAAGATAGTTCCACACGAAAAATCTACGAGTGTCATTCTTCTATTTGTTCCAATAATGTCATACGTTCGATTTAAGTATTTTTTTGGAAAAAAGCAAAAGTCGATTCTCTTGATAAATAATATATATATAAATAAATTTATATATATATACATAGACACCCTATCAATTGACTAGACTTTTAAGCGGTGTGTGAGAGATACAGCGATCGAGAGCAAAATTGGCAAAGAAATATATTGGCTTACTTACGCTATTTTCTCGCTGGGAGATCTCCAGGGCACGTCGTCGTCCATCTCGTCCTCGGACTCGTCACCCTCGTGGTCCAAAGATTCTTGTCCCGGCAGATGGAGCGTCGAACTCGTCAACATATCCGGTACCGGAAGTATACTCGGTCGTCTGCTCCCTAAAGCGAACACTTGACGTTACTGTGTAATAAACTATTTTTGTTTATTGATTTTCATATTTAAAGACGTTAAAATCGTTTTTTGTCTTTTTTGGTTTCTGAAGACGAAAATAAGAAAAAACATTTTTTTAATTTGGTTTTGATACTCAAATTGAACTGAAAATATAATGAAACATGTAGCACTTCGTGTAGATATAATTTTTTGTATTATATCGTCATTGGGGCGAAGTAGAAGCTGTACCACGTGACATATGAGCACGACTGAAATAAAATTGTTTAATCGAGATTTCTCAAAGATAAAATATTTTTAATGTGGAATAAAAGAATCATATCCTGTGTCTTTCATCTGTACGAACTATGATCCTCGATGTGACCGAAAAATTGTGAACGCGTACGAAAAATTGGGTTTGAAAATTTCGATAGTTTTTTGGGAAGGTATCTTCTGGATAAGTAATAAACATACTTATAATAATATAATAATAGTCATAAATAAATATTAGTTCGATGATTTTTGGGTACGAGCTGAAAAGTGAGTTTTATTTAAAAACCCCTTAAATGAATTGATCATATTGACTCGTCTATCGGCAAATAAATGACGAACCTCTTCTCTGCATGAGAATTTCCGGACTGAGCAGGTTAGGATTTGGATCCATAGATCGTGGTACATCCAAGTGATTGCCGGTTATCGGAGTCTGAGGACTCGAGCTACCATCCCTGAGACACTGTCTCGAATCTCCAAGATTACCCGGATCGAGATACGCCGCTGAAAAACGAATACTTAAGTGTCGCAATTAAGTCCGAATCGAATAAATGAAAAATATAAAAGAAAGAAATAAACAATTTCGTTAGTCAAAGAAAAATTGCGTGAAAACTTTAAATTAATTTTTAAAATATAATTTTGACAAATAAAAGTCGAATTTGTAATTTTTAATCGAATCGAATGAAATTTAGTCTCCGATTTTTAAGTTTTGATTCTGATGTGCTTTTTCAAAATTTTTTTTTTTTCGTTTTATCGCGAAGCTAGACTGTCGAGGATGTTTCGTGGCATGAGAGTATTTGTGTAGGAGGATTTTGTTTGTTTGTTTGTTTCGATGAACATTGAACGTTACAAAGCTCTGGCGGGAGACCGTCCGTTACAAACGCCATCTAAACGTACCGCATTAACACCAAAAGCGTATGCGAGCTTGGCCTACGTCATTCTTCGTAATGATCATCGCAATAGTCTCAATTAACGTTTATCTATACGCATACTGAAATAGCAAGTATTTCGTGCCGGCGAACCAAGCATTGACACGTGTTTCGGATTATTTTCAAGCTGCGAAAGAGCGAAGCTTTTGTGGGATGGAAACAGCACAGAGCAGCTGCCAAGTAACAAGAAAGCGAAAGAGCGATTTAAACAAAAATTAAGCCACACTGAAAAGCTAATAAAATCAAAGAATCTCACACGAGCAAAAAAAAAAGAGTCAACAGTCGAATCTTTGGCTGAAATGCATTGTTCATTGTTACTCATTTAATAATTAAATAATAAATAAATATTTAATTAATTATTCTTTCATTCAATAAGTATTAAAGTTAGCTCGATTGTTCGTTTTTTTTTCGTTTTTTACGTAACGCACGAAATCTGAATAACGGATCAATTCCTAGCGCAACATGCGTAGATCATTCCTATAGCTGAAGACGGAATGCCAAGTGAGGCAAAACTTCAACACAGCCCTACTCAAGTCGGTAAGGCAGAACAGACTCGAACTCGAGATTTGTTCGAAATTGTCAACAATTACATAGTAATTGTAGATACTTACGTGAAGTATGTGAAGAAATTGAATAATCAAGGTGGCAAAATGTGTATTTTGTATATGGCTACGCGGCTCTACTCTCCTCCAAATCGTGACATTAGCCAAACTTTTGATTTTTCATCAATTCCATCACGGCTTCAGTATAGTAATACGATCTAGTTTTTTTTATTCATTCAAAAAATTCGATGTGTAGACAGCCATTCGTCTACTAATTTTACATTGTCCGGTCAAATTTTGTTAAATTCTGAAGAGCCGTTTTGGAAATTCGTAGATATCTATTATCCTGTTCTGCCATATCGACGGCGATAGGGTTTCATTATCTCTTAAGACATCACTGGATGGATGGTTCGACAAAAAGATATTCAAAAATCCGGGAATTGTTGATTTACAAGTCTATACCACTTCTTACATGTTTAGCATTACAAATTTACTAATAGATTAACACTTAAAAATGTTAACTTTACACTGTCAACAATTGAATCAAAATTCGTTCAAATTATTCCTGAATCTTGACGGTGTCAAAATAAAATAAATAAATTCATAACTACGAAATTATATACCAAAAAAATTCTCAAGCAATTCGCATATTATTATTCCATCAGTAGCAATAATTTCTCGAATGTTCAAGAGTTTCACCGATTTTTTAACATCCATCCAGCAATACCTCAAATCGATAAATAATCAAGAAAAGCGAGGCTGCGAAAGAAAGCTGTAAATAGCGATAACGAAGGCAAGTTAATTAATAAAAATCAGTATTAAAATTGGTATTTTCACCAAATCTGAAGAGTCGCCAAAAAATTCCGAATTGAGAGTAAAGAAGAAAAAAAACAAAAAAAAAAACAAAAAAAAGAAAGAAAAAAGAGAAGCGCAAAAGACGAAAAGCGCAGGCCCATGCGACACTCACGGTGGACATCGGATGCGAGTAGGTTGTGATGTTGGAGTATGGGCGTGCTAGGAAGGACCTGCAAGATGATCGGAGGAGGCATCGGTGATCGTGGCACGTTGGCGGATATGTTCCGAACTCTGCCACGATCATCACCGGCTGCCTCCTGTCCCCGTATCGTATCGCACGTCACGTTTAGACAGTTCTCTGTTAATCTCTGATGATGACCAATAGGAGCGTGGCCTATTGACGGTGTGGATGATGTACCGTTGCCACCGTGACCGGCGACATTTCCCGTCAGCATCGTTGTCGGCGTCGTCGTTGATGTCACCGTTGTCGCCCCAGTACCGACTATCGAAGAACTACCGACCATCACCGCACCATCGGTTTTCGTGTCGACCACAACTTGGTTGGGTTCACCACCTGTACCACTCTGATGATTCGCCACTACGAAAGCCGAATTTTCTTCCTTCGTTATGCTCATGTAATAACACGTGTCTGTCTTCTTCATTATGTGGCGAGGACCTGAGATAATTAATTAACACCAATTTACTACTCGAGCTTCATTGGAGTCGGATTTTTTATCAAAATTATTGATGATTTTTTATATTCGAAAATACGAATATACGAAGAATTCGGAAGAGAATTTAAAAAACTGTTAATCTGTTTGAAGGGAGATATTTTTTATACTTTTATTCTATTATTTATTGTTAAATGTGCGTTAGAAAAATATGAATATTTTCAATAACATAATACACGTTTAGTGAAGAATTTGATTTTTTTAAATATTAATTGCAATAATTTTATTAAAAGATAAATATTTTTTTTAGGCAATCGAAAAAGTTGACAGATTTGTTTGTTTTATTATTTCGAATCCTTATTTTCTGCGTTTTCTTTTTCTTTTTTTATGCTGATTAATTGATCAATCTTCTTTGGATGTATTTACCAGGATTCAAAAGTATCGTGTCTTCATAAAATTCCGGAAGTTCCGCCGGTCTTACTGCGACTAATGCAACCCCATATTTTCGGTGACTATGGAAGGAGGCGTAAGTGAAGGATTTTCCTTCATATTCACCGAAGAAACGAGAATCACCGAGTATTATGTGATAAATCTCATTGCCGGAGCACTTTCCGTATAAACGATGCCACTCCTCCTGCGACTGTTGGCCTTCTCTGTGAGAAAACATTTTGTTTTGTTTTTTTCGTAGGCAAAAACTTTGCAATGATTAATAAGCCGAAAACACGCGTTTGGTAATTTATCGAACTCACTGTCCTCTCGACGTGTGCAACAGCAGTGTCACGAGAGTCGATACACCTGGGCACGTGCAATTGTTCGCCAGGATCGCATATTTAAATTCGTCCTCGCATACGACATGCTCGGCAAATTTAACGTGTAATTTGTTCTCTGGACGGAAGATTTGCACGTATTGGGGAACGTTTGGAGCAAAATCCTTGACCGCCCACGATCTTGAATGTATATTATTTTTATTCAATTTTTAATGTAGTGAAACTTTAAATCAATAACATTCTAAATATAATAAAACTTCTTCAAAATTTAATAAGATTCTTAAAAATTAATATTAATAACTTGTAAAAAATCCTTGGCATTTAATAAATTTAAAAAATTAAAAATCAGTTATTAAAGAAAATGCTTGAAATGCAATTAAATTTCAAATAAATTGCAACGTATTTTGCAAGACATTTTAAAACCTTCATATCCTGTATTCAATTTTAGATATATTACAATTGCTGTATTACACAGTATGTTAATCAAATCAAGTTATAGATTTTTAAAAATGATAAATTATAGTTATTATAAATTTCAATAAAAATTACTTTCCACAATTGGCAAGAGTAGGAAAAAATGAGCAAAGTCCACGAGTTGGTTCTTCGTGGAAGAAAAATAAATTATATATAAATTATATGTAAATGTACAAGAAATAAAAAAAGTTACCTGAAAAATCAAAAGCTCAGAAATAAAAATGCTAAATGCTTGTAACGAGCTATATTTCTTGTCAGTCATTTATGAACGTGAATAGGCAAAAACATTTTACAAACTAATTTTCCTCAACGAGACTTTTTTCGTCACTGATGATGATAAATATATATATACACAGATCTATGTGTGCAAATTTGACTCGGATGGGAGCTTTGCTCGTAACGTAAACCGAATTTACCTGAGTATAGTGTGCTCATCAGCGGCAGTTTTGTCAGCATAATTTCTCGCAGCAAGGACGAAGCAAGCCTCGGCTTCATTCATCCTCGCTCTAGCTAGGTCACCGTCCTTCAAGCACGATCCTTGAATATAAATGACTCGTTGCGCCCATATAGGCACCTGAAGTATCATTCTCATAGTTGTGTCGAGTTCCATTGGAGATAGTAAAACAACATAATAATCCTGCAAAATCAGTCCATTGGTAAACGCAAACCACAAACGACAATAAACACATATCAAATTTACGATTTTTTTTCTTGCGATGAAAGCGTTCCTAAATAGGTTCAATTAAAAAAATCATTTAATTAATATTCAATTAAAAATCATTTAATTAATATTCAATTAAAAATTTGATCAATTTTTATTAATTCGATTCAATAAAAAGTCTCTACATATTTTTATAGCCAATAGTATATGTATTTGAAAATATATTTTAAATATCATTTTGTAAAAAAAAGATTGTAATAATCCATACGTTTTAAATTATTGAGCATTAAATACATGCTCAATAATTTAAATACAATTCTCTAAAGACAATTCGAGTTCCTTTTATTATACTAAAGAAAAATCGTTCACTGAACTGACTGAATCGAAAAAAAATTCGATGTATATTTATATACTATAATAATAATTTATTAAAAGACTATTTGCATGATTGATCCATAAAAAAAGAAAGCGGTCACTACGTTCAGTCTGCGGTCATTTTGGTATTTAATTTTGGCATATTCATGAGATATTTAATCTACAAAGAATCTTGAGAATTGAGTTATCCATGAGATAAACCTGTAGTAGAGGGTGGGCGTAGAACTCGTTGAGAAAATCCATTATGGTGTCCGCTTGAAGGGTCGTACTGCATACTACGACGTGTTTCTCGCTTTGGGCTCGGTGAGACGAGTATGAGCCACCGAGTTTCTGGCGTTCCATCCAAGTGAATGCCAATTGCTCCAACTAAATAACAATAGGGATCGACCGGATGAGTACTTCAAAGAAAAACAACAGGACTTCGTAGCGTTGAAAAGGAAATTAATTGCTATAAATTGAAAGAGTCGAGCTTGGTTCATAGTGCTGATACATAGCATGGGAATGTTGAATAACTTCTATTTTTTTTTAAGAAACTTCTGGAAAATCTTTTTGCTACTTGTTAGAGGAAGCTAATCAATCATGGATATTCCAGGTTTATAATTTTAACGAAAATACGTTTAGAATGCTTTAAAATGTCATTAATTAGGATGGGGTAATTAATTGTTGGTTCATCACCATGGTATGAACATTTTCCTTTCTATCTTCATCCATTTTTAAGACGCCAGTTAGGTTTTATGCACTTTGTTTCAAACCATACCCTATTAATTTAAATTCGCCTTACAAATTATTTTTTATTTTGCGGACATGTATAAAAGATTGATTTTATATTGATCATTTTCCTCGTAAACGATTGTTTCTTTTTCAAAAAATAGGGCATCAAGCTCTGTAGAATTCATACACGCAGAAAACAGTTATTTTATTTCACGTTACAAAATATTTATCGCTGAGAAATCTCGATTTAAACATTTTGGCTATCTTTTTTGCACTCATGTGTCACGAGTCGTCTTTTGGTTCCCTCGAAGCAATATAGAATGGAATTTTTGAAAAATCAATTTATTTTACATTATGAAAATAAAGATAATATTATTAGTTATATAAGAAATTTAAATTCTTTGTATTAAAGTTTCGGTTTTTTGCGATAAAAAATAATTCGTGGTTTAGCCTAAAAAGAGTTTGTGGAAGTTGAGTCTGTTAATTAAATCAATACGCAATATCGAAGCCATCACAGGAAAACGATTGCCAAGCATGGTCGTGAGCTTGACAGGATCGCTTTCGAGTTTCACTTGGGCTGACGGTCGAATTGCGCCAAGCATTTGAGCCGTTGCTTTTCTCTGTCTGATGACTGAACCATCCATCAATCTCACTATTCGATAGCCCTTCGAAATTCGCTGGTACTAAACGTCCTGACCGGCGGACACGTCTCATTGAGTTTACGCCTCTGACCTTTGCAATTGGAAAATAGGGGTTATTCTATCGAACAATCGGACGTAAAGTGGTAATGATCAAAATTATGTTTCTAGCGCTGAGGTACGGTGTCCTTAATTGGACGCTTCATATCGAGTTGAAACAAATTTACGATCAATGATTATTAAAATGTTTAGCTAAAAGTCAAGTTCAACCAAAAATTATCCACAATTAAGCAGTTTCTCCATGAAAATTCGTGGCTAATAAAAATCCAAAAATAATTCGCTGATTAGAATAATCGCGGCTGCGTGATATTCCAAATTTTTAGCGAAAATTGATATTTATCCACATTCATGATACGGCGAATAATTTTTTATACATTATTCCAATTTTTAATAATTTTTTTCACTTCCAATTAGACGTTGAAAAAATCATCCGTCCAGAATGTTTCGCTATGCATTTATTATTCTGCGCCCAACGAGTCTAAAGTCGTAAAATATTTACGAGGACGGTACGTGTAAGAGAAATTTCTATAAAAAAATTTACGACACTCCCTCAGTTAGAATAAAAATGTATCGCCACACCTGCTGGATTAATCGTTACTAGTACCCCCAATATACACTATTCTCTTATCATTTTTTACGTCCGGCGAATTCTATTTTTATTTTTTCACGAATTGTATGATTTTCGAAGAAAGAGAGAAAGGAGAGAGAGATAGAGAGAAAGAGAGACAGTCATGATGACGATAATGATGATAGCTATTTATTATGCCCTAGTAAAAGACTTGAGTGCTCATGAAAATAATAATAAAAATCATAAACAAAACAAAGATACAAAATATAACAAAAGTAGCGACAAAATAATAAAAAAAACATTCCAAAAATAACCAATAATCAAAAATATGTAGAATCCCATCACGGTATTAGCGGAGGATAAATTTAACTCATAACTCAAAAATAATTTGACGATAATAAGTTAGAGTATACATAAAAACAACCAGCGGAAAACTAAAACAAAAAACTGAAAAGTTGCATAAGACTACGATGTAAAGAAATCAAATTAATTGTAAACGAACCCTAATTGAATTCAAAGTGAAATTAATTACTCCAAAAAAATAGCAAGAAGGAGAGGGGGAGAGAGACACAGAGAGAGAGAGAAAACTCACCTGGGTTGGCAAGACTATCAATGCGACGCATATCATCAATACCATGTACAGTTGGGAGGGCCAAATATCGGGCACGAAATCCCCGTACCCGACCGTAGAAAATGTCACAACGACAAAATATGTGCTCTGGAATAGATTCAGATGTCTGTGCCCGGCTCTCTGGAAGTGTTGAATTCCGCAAACGCTAAAACACAAAAACACGAAACTGGTAACGTAAAGAGCAACTTAAATGGTTAAGTTAAGTAAAGATATAAGTGGATGAACAGTACGGAAAACAGTTGGTCCAAATAGTGGATTTCCAAGATTCGATCATATCCTAAATGCTTAGCTTTACAAATAGCTCTTTAGATAATAAATTAGCATTCACGAATGTTAATTTTTCACACGCAATAATAATTCAAGTCAATCATATGACCTATATCCTTGGTTTTTTTGGTTCAAAACCTGACAAACGTGATGACCTTATTAATAATTCTGTGGCGGAATATTTTTGGAGAATATCATGTCGTAAAGTCTGGCGACGAATAAAAATTTTACTTCTTTTTTTCGTGCAAGCTTTTCGCAAATGTCTGTAGTTTTTGTTTTATTCTAGGGCTTTTGCTATGTTTATAGGTATCTGAAATTAAATCCACCTGACTGATTTAGCATCAGCCGTATTTATCGATCGTCATAACGGTTGATGTAGATTGGACTTGTGAAGTCGAAGTAGAAGCTGCAATATCTGAGTTATTGAAGTTTACGAGAAATTGCTAAAGTTTTCGAAGAGAGATTGATCAGAAATGAGCAATAATTAGGTAATTAGGTAAAAATAAAATCGATAGGGAGAAAGTAAACAATTAGGTAGAAGGAAAATTATCAGGCAATGTATCAGTGAAATAAACAAAGTCTGATGAATTAAACTTGTCTAAAAAATGACATTACCTAGGAGAAAAGATCCGTTTGAAAAAAAAATGATTATTGACCTTGGCTGAGGAAGATTATTGACCTAGCTCATGCTCTTAAAACGCGAACATAACGGAATAAGCTTAACTACATTGCTCACGATATCCCTCACGACACACCTGTCAATTATGACAATAGAGGAGAGGAGGAGATGATCAAAGCTGGAATTCACCTTCCTTTATGACCTAGCGTTCATGTTCCTTCATTTAAGCCTTCCAACCCGCTTGGACGCGCTTTTCAATATCCCCATACACCCCACGTGTCGTCACCCCAACTCGCCATATTAACCACGTCGACTGACCACATAAACTATTCATTGATTAATGATAGAGCGCACCCTGGCTTAATCTTTCCTCAGAATTAGTGTACAGAAGCCAATGCTGGCTCATATGATGAATATTCGAAAACATCGCGATTATCCCTAATTTTATTTTTCGTACGAAAGTACCAGTCGATGAATTTCTCATTTGTTAAATTTCCATAAATTTTGAAGAGTATTTTAGGAGATCCGTTAGAATCTAATATCCTGTTCTGCCTTACCGATGTCGATGGGGTATCATTCCATTTTAATTCAAGATATTTTATAAGTTAACCATACGTCTATTAATATGATGTTCCCTGGTAAAATTTTGTTGAATTCTGAAGGGTTGTTTAGGAGATTCGTGAGTTTCTGCTATCCTATTCTGTCTTACCGACGGCAATGGGATGTCATTCCCAAACAATGACAGCTTTCGATACTTCGAAAGAGATTACGCCTGGCATTTGTCCCTAAGTCAGAATTTGTCATACAAAAAATCGTTTACTTCTAAATAAAGTCTTTCACCCTTGTTTTAGTAAATCCACTCAAAAGGATGGTGATCGTGGAACAAAACAAAAAGGGGGATTTGGGAATTACATTTTGGGATTTGGTTTCACCAAAACAAACTGTCATTATATTTTCATTAAATGAAACACACTTTCAAATACTCGAGTGCCATTAAATTTACTGTTTGACATTTAAGTGACATTGAATTCACTCTCGCACCCTTGTTTTGAAAGAAAACAATTGGGATCTGCGAATTACGTTTTGAGGACGGTTGAGTATTTCCCTTTTTGCGTGGCTTTCTTCACGAATAGATACAGAGTGATAGAAACAAAAGAGCGAGGTGACACTCCCAAGTGTGTGATTACGTTTTACACGCCGGACCCGTACTCGTTTTGCAAATCCACGCGGGACTGTCCCACGAGAAATGAGAGCAGTGGACAGGAGGTTGAAATGACTGCGACCGCGCCCAACTGTCGTAAACTCCCTCATATACGAATCACCATCCCTCTATACATCAAATACCTGGCTCTCTATTCATCGTTCGTAATGGAGTGTGATGTGGAAAACGTTGATGAACGTTGTATAAACTTTTCATCAGGGAAAATTAATCAAACGTCCTGCTGTTTGGTTTCGTCGTATCAGCAATTGACAATCAACGGAATCGTTTGTGTTTTTCCATACACTTTTTTTATTTTTCGTACTAATCGACTAAAAAACTACGCATTGCGTATGGAACGTCACCAAGCGCTTCGAGATTGGTAGAACGCTTCGTAAACTGTGCAGATCAAATAAACGATTGAAATCTTGGTGTAGGTGTTAATTTCGAGGGTCAATCGTCGAATGTCCTTAAAGCCTTAAATGAGCCCTTATTTGTCAAAAAAGCTTCAAATAAACCATTCTTTATCAGGGAAATGGGCCCAACCTCATCAACGAAGCCTCAAAGGGGCTCGTTCTTATTATAGAAGACTCAAATAAGCTTTGACTTATCAAGAAATCCTCAAATAAGGATTAACTTATCAAGACATCTTCAAATAAGGCTTAACTTATCAATAAATCCTCAAATAAGCCTTACCTTATCAAGAAAACCTCAAGTAAGCTCTTTCTTATCTGGAATGCCTCAAATAAGCTCTCCCTTATCTGGGAAGCCTCAAATAAGCTCTTCCTTATCTGAGAAGCCTTGAATAAGCTTTTCCTTATCTGGGAAGCATCAAATAAGCCCCCAACAAGGCTTCTCATATCAAAGAAGCCTTAAGCCTCAAATGAGCCTCAATAAGGCTTCCCATATCAAGGAAGCCTCAAACGAGCCCGACCTTATCACATAAACCTCAAACGAGCCCGTCCTCATCAGGAAAGCCTCAAAGAAGTCCTTCCTTATCAAGGAACCCTCAAATAAGCCCTTCATTATCACACGAGCATCAAGTAAGCTTTTAAAAGCCCCCATATTTTTGAGAAACGCCCTATCAATTTACCGCACGGGGGATTGTGTACTTGGTCACACAGCGTATAAAGCGTTACACATTTGACTCCCGTCCCATAAATAATGAATCATCGTGGGTCGATAATACGAGTGGTACATCTCGGTAACTCCCGCGTATGTCCGTTGTCCGTATACGTGTCCACGTATTCGTTGCCTTTAGCGATTACGTATTTAACAATGGCCTACAGACGAACCAGGCCGCGCAGAGGTCTCTCGACTCGCAAAGAGTCACGGTTATGTCTCTCTACTTGGTTCGTAATGACGCGCCACCACGTGGCGCGACCACGATACACTTTTAACGCCAACTAAGGGTCGAGTACTGCAATGCTTCGCGCATTATTGTTCATCGATGTCTATTTCTGGTCTTGGCTTGACCCCGGATCGACGCCAGGCCGACGACGACTTCTTCACCCCCCTCGAACCCCAATACTCGTGTTTCCTACGTCTCGGACATTTATATCGACGCCCCTCGTACCCCATGATTGCGAACTCGAGATGCTTTATCCTACAGCCATATTTCAATGTTCAACTATGAAATACACCGGGCACGAAAAAATGTGGATTTTTTTCGATATTCCGATCGAGTGTATCCATTGTTATGAAATTTTTGTTAATGGGTCAGTTTTATTTTTTTTTTATCATCACTGGATGAGGTTTTCATAGAGGGTTTCATCATCATCACTAGAGGGTTTCATCATCACTGCAATTGAGAACACTACTTTAGGATTTGCAATAAATCTTTGTTATTTTTATCCTTTAAATTATAATTTTTTATCTTTCAATAATGGTTGCATTAGTATATTCACTAAAAAATAGTCTTTTTAGGTTTTTTCATGGAAGTTTTTTCAAAAATTCTTAGAGATCGTAAAATTCATGTTGAAAAGTATATACGGAATAAACATAAATTTAAAGCGTGTAACGTGCTCGGAAAACTTTAGACGCGTTTTACTCGAAACCACTTTTTAATTTACCCACTGATTCTATTAAACACAGTCGCACAGATCACACTGGAATTTTACTAGTAGCTGTCATAGAAATTACGATTAGAAATTACGAAATTAGCATGATTATCGCATTCATAGAAATACGTAGGGCTTTTTCGATTCAATGGAGACTTTTTATTTTATTAATAATCAACTGCTTATATTTTTTAATTTAAAAAAATCGACTTTTTGTCATAAATGCACTATTTATACTAAATTAAAATAAATCAAGAATCCCTGAGCACTTGTATAGCTAATGGTAGGTATATACATAAAATGTTTTTTAGATTTCTGTTTCAGATTTTATATTTCACGAAAAGTTTGTCCATTGGAGGTGTTGGAAGGTGGAAATTGTGCATCTGGCAACGATGAGTGAGACGAGACTCCACTTCCGAGTAACGTTCCCTCGTAGACTTTTGAAAAATGAAAAATTGAGTTAAACTCCCCTAATGGCAGTGAAGACTCGTTCGACTAGTGAGAGACTCGTATGGGCTTATCGGATTTATTCTTTATTTCTGTCTCTCTTTCTCTGTCCCCGTTCCTACTATAATCGTCGCTTCCTTCACACACAGCATTTCATTTTTTTTCTTCCCGTTTTACCTCCGTATAGCCTGTATCGCTTAATACGTTTTGCTCCTTTTTTCTTCTTTATGCCAGTCCGATAATTCCTCTCAAAGTGCTGGCACGAAAAAAAAACCATAACTAATAACACACCTGCCAAGTTTGTCGAGCTTTTTTCCCGAGCATAGTGGAAATAATTTTTCGCTGACGAATAGAATTTCATATTAATGAATTTTCAGGTACCAAAAGCGAGTGACAAAATATATGATTTATTCGAGCATAGTGAACATAATTTTTCGCTGGCGAATACAATTTAAAATTAACGAATTTTCGGGTTTCGAAAGAGAGTGAGTTAATTTGCAAATGTGATTTATGTGATAGCGAATGATGCCAGCGGAAAATTTATTGGAATAGCGACCATAAATCTTCAAGTATTTCATTTTTTCAAGTATTAATTTTATTTCATTTTAAAAGTCAGCCTCGATCGTAATCTATCACTTGTATCAATCAATTATTTATCGAGCGAAGAAATTCAATTCTTAAAACTTGTAAAAGTTAATGTTTATCATTTGTAAATGCGGGAAAATACGAAAATATACTCATTGCTGAATGGTTGAAATAAAAAAAAAATTAGTAACGATTCGAAACCAGAAAAAACATATTTCATAAAGGAAATACATCGTTTTTTATGCACAGTGCTAATTTCTTCACAGTCATCTCAGTTATCATTAAAAATAGTACTTATTAACAATAGTATATTCCTAATTGTGTCCATATTTTACATACCCCATATTTTTTACAATCATTTTTTCAATCAACATATTCCATACTTTTTGCAATTATGAATATTGTTAATCCATATACTACGAGAATTCTGTACGTTATTTATGAAAAATATATAAAATATAAAGTTTTTTTCAAATAATAAGAAATGACTACATAAAATCTAGCGCTTAAAATCTAATACTGTGTTAAAAATCTTCGTTGAAAAATGTATGTTTTAAAAAATATGTAGTCAATCAATAGCATTTTTTGCATGTGAATATTCACATTATCAACGAACTTCTAAACGGTTTTTTAAAATAATCCATTTTTTTGTTTATCGTGCGAAAAGTAATTAATTTCGGAAAATAAGAAAGGGTTGTGAAGTAAAAAAGGACAAGGGAATGGAACTTCACGAGAAAGCACTTGAGAGACAACGTGAAAATTTCAGTGTAAATTCCAATGTAGGCTGTGATGGCATTATTGGGAAATAGCACCCATGGTGCTGACAACGACGATGAAGGCTATACTTATATACAACGTTTTGCACTTCAACGTTAATGCGAAGCCTCTTTGAATCGTCGCAGGGGGGTACTTTGCGTCAGTTCGAAGCGGCAATCGCGAATGTGAATTATATATAAACACACACATACACGCAGACTTTTTTACATTCGGATGGAAGACTCACCCACAAAGTGTAAATATAATTAAAAGAGCAACCCATAACAAAAAAAAAAAATTCATCCGCTCGTTACAAAGGTCGGAATATTATATGAGAAAAATGAAACTTGTTTGTTTAACATATTCTAAATTGATATAAAAAGAATTGCCAAAATTCTTTTGAATGCGAGAAAAAACAATTTTTTATAGAAATAAATTTAATTAGAATGGAATTAATAAGAATAGATATTTAATAAGAATTTATAAGAATATATACAATTATTATAATAATACAAATAACAATATATTGATTACTTCGAAACTTTTCACTAATGAATTTAATAATAAATGTTTAAATACTTATTTGAGTATCATAATAATACATTCTTCGTTTTCGGTAGTTATTAGTTTTACTTAGTCTTTTGGTATTTATTGATAACAATAAAATAGTCCAAACGCACTAATAAAATACAATAAAAAAACTAATTTTTGAAAGTAGAGAAAAATAACATATCTAGATATTAACTTAAGTTAATATCTAGTAGATATTAACTTAAGTTAATATCTAGTTAACTTAAGTTAATATCTAGTTAACTTAAGTTAATATCTAGTAGATATTAACTTAAGTTAATAATTATTATCAAAATAACAAAAGTCTGCATTACGCGTCCGTTAGATCACGAATTATTATCAACAACCAAAAGTCTGATGTATACGATAATAAATTCGTGTTCAAACTTTTGGTCGAAAATGAAGACTAAAAACTTCCGCTAAAAGATTCGGGAAAATCAACCCTTAAGGGGTTAAAATTCTATCGTTGTATTGTCAACGATAAAGTAATTAAAATAATCTTCAGTTTATCGTCATTGAATTAAGAATAACGTATTTTAGGCGCTTTACAAAAAATGATCCCTTAATGGATCGAAAAGTATTTCAACAAAAACAATGCAATCGTCACGGACGAAGACGAGGACGAAACTTTATATTAGCTGCAGTAAAAAGAAATCCATTATTTTCTAGAGTGAACCAATCACGAAATAGTCTGAAAACTTTGATTAGTACGAAATCTAATTTTTGTAACGCCATCTACTATAACCCGATCGAACTTGTACTACGCGAGATACAGACAACTAAAGCCACCTATTGGAAAAATTATTTCTTTTTACTACACCTAAAATTTTATATCAATGTCGCATGTGTGTTTCATCATTTTCATTCTTAATCGTCATGACACGCTGTATGACTAGATAAGAATTTCGTTGATATGAACTGGGTGCGGCAGTATCCAGACAGCGACCACGATCGATGTTGGATGACCGCACCGAAATATACCACGATTTACATATGGATATGTATGTATATATATTTTGCGTCCAAATATTGGATCAACATTGAAGATCGTGTCGTAAGGATCCTGGCTATGGTTGTTTCGACGCAAATGTCGAAGGCTGCTGACCCGTATAATCAGCATGTGATCGCCTGGCCTAAACTTTGCCTGCGAAAGACTCAGGACAAAAAAAAGGTAACACAAAACACAAAAAACAGCGCATGCGCGTTTGTTGTTAGGTTTCGACGATATTTTACGTTAAACAAAAGAGGTGAGTGGAACGAACAAATTACCGTCTACTTTTTAGTAAATTAATTAAAAGCTTGTTTTTCGTTCGTAATTTAATCCTTCAAGGTCACCGTGGGTAAAATCGACTAACCAAATTTGGGCCCAAATACACAATATTTCTTGACTATAAATGGGACGTCGCCATTTACCTGGAGTTTGGAGTATCCGCTATCCTCTGAAATCAACCCTATTCACGTTTCAGAAAAAATACTTTTTTGTGAAACGCACACTGGGCTTCCATGTTTTTTTTCTGCAAAGGACTATATCTAAGGAGTATCAGATTCAAATTTTCAGTAAAAGTAGTCAAAAATCGCGGAGTTAGGATGTTTCGAATGAAAAAATGAACTTTTTTCCTTTTTTTGTGTACATGATTTTTAAAAAAAGTTTTGTTATTCCTTTATTTATAAATAAATTTATCGTGCATCATCTACAATGTGCGAAGCATGTTCAGTCACTTTTGGAAATTTTTTGGATAAATAGTTCGGTCGCAACGCTGGTTTGTTAATTCACCTGGTAGAATAACCCGCATTCGACCACCTTGATCGAAATAGGAACTGTGAATCGGAACAGCTCGAAGGTTTTTCCATTAACAGTTGTGATTGAGTTTACGAAAAAGAGAAAACATTATTTCATTGTGGTTTTAACGTGCATCAAAAAATGTTAAACAATCGAGGACCCTATCGAATAAAAATTGGCACAATTGTTGCCTGGTTACTTTCATTGATCGTTGTATCAATTATTAATTGTAAACTCGTAGCAATAACGACTAGGGTTCTAGAGCTTTCTAGTGTGGACATTCCACGCATACAGAAGCACGAAGTTATACACAAACATTGGCAAGCTGAAGGTCTGGTTCAAGCTGGGTTAAAGCAAAACAGTCAAGTCGACCTGGTCCGTTTCAACGACGAAGCTTCGAAGCTCCAGGCTCATAGCTATGAAACATAGGCTAACGCAAGTTCGTTATGTGTTTTGGTGACTCCCTTGGTATGCGCGTGTAGCCATACGATTTGGCAGAGCCATCCCAAGTGGGAAGTTGTATTTGTTCACGAGAAACAGGCAGACCTGTACGAAATCCTAGCTTTCGTTCCACAAGAGTTACACCCCTTTAGGGTGAGACGTTCTATACTTTGCAAGCCCCCTAGAGCCCTCTGCTTGGCAGGGTCAGTTTTCCAACACCAAACGAAATATTGCAGAACATAGGTACTATTGAGTAAGAATTTGTGTCTACAGAAAACTTTAGGTAAACGAAAGGAATATGAGAGGGATTATCAGGAAGTGTTGATTAACAGTACGATAACCAAGCAATATGGCTTACGTTTGTATTTATTTTCATAAACTTTTATTTATGTTGAATTTATGTGAGATGGAAAACCGATTATTCATAACTCGCGAATTTTGCAAACGTGCAAGACGTAACATGATTGCAAAAAAAAAACAAGGGCCGTCAAATTTTCAACTTTTCATATAATCATTTTTCAAATCTTTTATGCAATTAAATAAACACTAACAGGGAGATAATAATTTATGTGTGAAAAGAATATTTAAAAAAACGAAGGTTTTATTTAATGTTGTGAGAAGTAGGAATCTTTGTTTACCAAGTGACCTACATGTGACGATGAATAAAAGCTTGGGGCTTTCAAACCTTGGACATAGAATTATGGAGACGAAAAATTAATAATAATTTGTATTTTTTACGAAAAATTAATAGTAATTTGTATTTTTTATTATTTTTCATTTCCGGTATAGATATGAAAGCCAATGGAGAGCCAATATGTCCCATGTAAAAATTCACCATCGACCCTGGCTGATTTTCGAACTTGATTGGCCAATGCTTAATAGTCAATTTCTGCATTTCTGCAGGGTCCTAGCATCGATATAAAAATACTGAAGAAAAATGTTAAAAAAATTACGTCAATTGATAATGCCTAATTAACATTACTTTTTTTTATCGCTTTTTGATCATCAGCAATTTATTCGAAGTGCAATGTCAATGTTTATTCTGTAGTGAAAGTTTTAAAAACCGTTCAAATTTGCAACAGCAAAATTGACTTCGTGGAATTACCGTCTCGAGTCTTCAAAGTTGTTGCAGTAAAATACGCGTTATTTATGGTGGTGTACCCACGAGATATGAAACTGTACACCTGCATCGAATCCTCGTCATTGTACTCCTGGGAAATTCAAAGCTACGACAGACTATCGAAGATTCCTCAAACTTTTGTCATTTGGCAGGTATTCTCGTGTTTTCCACGCTCAGGCTGCTCGGGCACATTCTGGATGTAATTGGAAAATTTTCTTACCTGGTAAAGACAAGGCACAGTAACGTGACGCTGAGGATCATCAGTTGCTGACTCAAAGCCGATTGCGACTTCTGCATCGCTCTGTGCAGGTCGTTCTGTCGTATTTGAAAATGAAAAACAAGAAGTTCGTTAGTGGACACTTTTTACAAATAATAACGATTGAATATGAGTTATTTAGAATTTGCCAGAGGAAACGAAATATTTGGGTAATTATTCAAAAGTGGGATATCACCAACTTTTAAAAAGCTATTTAATATTGAAGAACTATATTTTTTAACACCTCTAATAGTGCGTGTGTATATTTGTGGGTGGGTGGATATTGTTTTTTAATTTTAATTGGGTATTTTAGTTGGCATGATTTTTTAATTTAATTTACATTTTTTATTTTGCATTTAATAAGAGACGGTTAAAGGTACCTGCAATTTTACGTCAGTATTACATTCTGAAGTACTTATTTCATAAATATTACCACTTTTTATCACCTATTCAGGCATCAAAATTCATACAAAATTCCGTGTTTTGTCCTTTCCTCAAACTTCAGAACCCGATAACTTATGGAAATAATAAAAAAAATCTCAGTCTACCCCGACTACAATTCACTATTAGTGACCTAAAAAAGACGTTCGTAGAGAAAAAACCATTTTAGCGCAAAAATTGTCGAGGTGCCCCACTTCTGCATAATTACCATAGAATCCTCGAAGAAATGATAAGTACTTACGAACATGTTCTCCAGAGAGTGTTTCGCCAGCCAGCAGTTCAGAAATACCGGTATGAAGAGATTTCGCATCGGTGGATAAAGCAGCTGAAAGAAATGTTCGCCATTCAAATGATCGTCCATACTTTATTTTTAATTATTGTTTGATCTATATATAAAAAAAAATGCCAAAAGGTTTGGGAAATTTGGCTAATACAAATCAAAAATACTTGTGGATATTAAAAATTGGCGAAAAGACTAAAAAATTTGAAGAACGATAATTCTAGATGTAATAATGATATATAAATTATTTTCAAATTTTTGTACCGAATAATCTAGTAGTTGTGTAAATTAAATTACAATTTTATTGTAATTATAATTCTAATCAATCATAATTATATTATAATTTTATTTACACTCTAATTAATTATATTGTGATCAAATTATAATTGTACAAAGATATAATTACTTTTACTAGCCCGATACATAGATAACATTTTGGTTCGAAATGGAAGAACTAGGGTGGCATTAAAATGCTAAAGATGCAACGGGGTGCCAGCACGCATCAAATATGCAACTGCAGCGCTCGAAAGATCAGCAGACTGGTTTTTTAAGTTTTTCATATTATTTTTGAAGTACTTGAAGCTTTTATCACAATAAACATATTTATGATAACACAAGTAGACATTTCAAATAGTAATTGAAAAATGTCCTTTAAAAAAATTCATTATAAACAACTAATTATAGTTATATTTTTGCAGAATAATTATTTATCATTATTTTGCCGAAAGTACGCATTAAATACCTATCGTTTCCTAAAGAATTAATTCTTTGACTATAATCGAATAATGACTAAAATCTTTAGCCTTCGATAAAGCTTACATAAGACTAACCTGCATTGACTTATCGAAAATTGGGTACGTAATGGTATTTTCTGGGTGCATATTCGTTATATGATTATTAACGGGAATAGACGTCGATGTAGGTCAATTTGTGATAAGAGAAATGTGATAATCGTCGTCCTCAGAAGGATTTCGAACAAAGGTACAATTACGTGAAATAATTGGCAAACGTTTGCCAACTAGATGAAATATCTCGATCATTAGGTATCTTTCTCATTAGTGTTTAGATATGAGAGCTTACGTGCCAATTAATCCTGATTTTTTATATTAAAAATAGCATTATTTTGGTTACCAGTTTTTGATAACCAGGTACGAATTACAATTTTGTAGTAATTTCAGCTACCACCGACTAGTCTTTAATTATAAAAATAATATGAAATTCGAAGGCTTTCGATTTTCCCGAGGCGTACCTAATTATTAATTCATTAGCATATAGAGTCATGAAATAGCTCGTGGCAACTACGTTGCTCGTTAAATTTTCAGTGATTGGCTTTCATTAATACTTAAAAACGTGATAAAGACCAAAAACATTTTTTCACCTTCGTCTAAACTCGAAATACTTTGATTTTTCTGATCAACCAGGTGCTTTTGAAAGAGGTTACGTTACAGAAAAAGAAAATCTGTAATAAATTACTTCCGGTTCTCCAAGATTTTTGCTTGTCGCTTCGAGCTAATAATCAAGGTCTCGTGCACTTTCTTTTTAATTCTAGACATTTTTAGACGTACTTTTCCTTACAAGGACAACAATCCATACTCACCGTAATCGTGAATGGTATCGTGTTCACCAATTCCAGGATGAAGTGGAATGATAGCAGCTGCTGCCAGATGTTTCCCTGCGGACATTAGGAGGACAGCTCAACATACCCAGTGACATACTTAATAACGTTAAGCGCGTGACTTACACGTTAAACAATCACATGATAAAAGCATTGTATACGAAGCGTCTATGCGGAGTGGAATGCTATCAGAAAACGAAGAAACAATGAAAAACAATTTTAAAAAACAATCAAGTTACAATAAAAAATGAAAAAAACAGTAAAAATAAATAATAAAGAAATAATCAAGAAAAATGTAAAATTGATTCCCCGGATTATTTGAATTACATTTAACGTTCTACTTTTTTTCAAATTTAATTTATAGCGACAACGAATTTTTTTTCTCTCCCAAATACCAGCAATGTCAATACTGATTGGGTTTATTTTTTATATTTAATTTATTACAAAAAGTTATTTTTATTGATTTTTTAATCAGTGATAAAAATAATATTACTTTTGTGTACTTTTCGAAAAAGTGTGAGTTTCTATTCACAGTTTCATTTTTTATGTCACTTTTATTTGGATCAGAGTCTCTGAGTATGTAATAAATGAAAATTTTTCTCTTGATATGCTATCAGAAATCTGTAATCGAACGGGAAGCGGGGGGGGGGTTTATGACAAAAAAGCTCAAACATCGTTTCCACGGTAGAACGTTTCTTTGTGTCATCGAAAACATTGGATTCTCTTAGTCAGGGGAAAAATGTCGTTCACCCATTCGCCCTTATCTCTTGTTCACCCTTCGATATCGTTTAGCAGAACATTTCATGGCACAGAAGCGAAGACATCATATCGCAGTTGCGATCGCGACAAATACCCATGTAGCCTTTTTCGGTGTAGCTATATGGGTACAAACGCTATAAATAATTAGGGCGATAAGGTTCTTCACCTCATGGTATATTTATATGGGCATTTTTTTAAATAATCAGGTTTGGAATATTCCATATTTGCTGTTCCGTACATCAGGGGAATTTTTATTATTTCTAAAGATATGTAAAGGCTGTACCACGTGACAGGTGAGTGCGAGAGATATAGGCGAATTTTTAAAACTTCATTTATCAATTTTTCCAGAATTTATCAATTTTATTGGAAATATTGGAAAAATTGGAAAAAACATCAGCCTATTCGTCTATGAATTCTACAAAGGTCGAAACTCGGTTTTACATTCAAAACTTCACAGCCGATAAGAAAATTGATCTCGAAAATTTTTGAGGTCTTCAATTTCTCTCTAAGTAAATGTTGATCTTCAATTTTGCTCTAAGTTAAAAAAGGACGCTATGTACATTATTTTTTTTTAAACCTTTATTACGTAGATTATTTTTTATTTAAAAATTTTTTTTTATGTAAAATTTAATTTAAAAAAATTTTTGTTTAAAAAATCATCAATTAAAAACCCAAACCCAAACAAATTCCAAGACAAATTTCCATACAAGAAGGCCTTTTAAGGGATAAAACGTCTCATTATCGAGAATTCGTTCAAACGTTGTGCGTTCCTAAACATTTTTTTATTATATTTTCTTTTCGTATTCGCTTCATTTGCTGCTGCGTTAACAGTTTCGCGATTCAGTAGACTGAAAAAAAGTGAGTGCCGAATCGAAAGGAATTTTGTGTCCTATTCTTCTACCTCAGTTTCGTACGGGCATGTGAATTTGAGTCATAAAAGAAAGGGATTTCGAAAGACGGGAAAAACAAGCACGTAAAGGGAACATAAAATAACAAAAGGAGTGCCTTTATATCCTCGATATAAACGATTGTCACGGAACACTTTTCACTCGTTGTAAAACTCTGTCGAAATCTTTCGAGCGGAAAGGTTTCAGCTCGGATGTACTCGAGGTTCCTCGCCGTTTTATTGCGAATTTCTACATTCGTCGGTATCTTATGTATACATACATATATATATATATATATATATATATATATATAATCGGGTAAATATATATGCGAATAAAGATTTTTAGACTGGCTAAGGAATTTGTTGTATCAAAAAATATTTGTCGCCCTCTCGTCCTTTTGTCCACTCAAGCACTATAAACACGCGGATTTTTTCGTTCGTGTATATTCAAGAGATTGTTCTTCGATCGAAAAAAAATTTGCAGCATGGATTGCCGCTGAAATTTTCCTATATTTCTCGTAAACCATTTTTCTATGGTTGATATAACGATTTAAGTCTACGTATACTTGAATAAATATGTGAGTCGCAATAAAAATATTTTACATCAATAAATCTCAAAATGCATGCCTTGTAAAAACGTTACGCGTTGAAAGGACTATTATTGTGAAATAGTTGCGAATGAAACAGTGATTTTTATTGAAAATTAAACCGTAATGATATATCTGATGAAATCTCAAAAGTGGGCACTCTCAGAATCGATCTATTTAAATACGTAGATCGTTAAAAAAAATTGCAGTTGGCTATAACAGTTGTCATTTTGACAAAAAAAAAAACTATTAAATTTACTGACATTTTTACTACACGACTTTAGTACCAAAAATTACGAATGACAATTCCCAGAGTGTTTGGGTTTGTTTGAGTGTAGAGCTCGTGGTGAGATATCCAATACTCTTTTTTTTCTTTGTTTTTCTTTCGCGTTTCATCGCCTTTGGGTATCACTTGTAATCCAGCTCTAATCGAAATTCCGTAATCAATGTAGAGATTATGGACTGGAAATCAATCGCAATTGAGGTTACGATTAAAATAATCATTTTTATTGACGAATAATGGGATTTAGAAAAAATTCGTGTATCAATTTGTTGTTTCAACGGATAAAAAAGTAGGTCGATAAGAAAAATCTTGTTGAATCCGTGTTTGAAGTGCTTCTTGGGGACGAAAGTGTGATGATGAGATTATGGAAATTCGCGACGGTAGCGCGATGTCTGACGAGTGCAAACACATATCATCCGCAGAGTCAAATATAACGGAGGTTAAGGAAAACATTGTTATGAGAGGCGAACAAGATACGAACAGGGAATAGAAAAAATAGCAATCCTGTCCCGCAGGTACTGCAAATCTTCCCTTTTTTCCTCCCTCCCACCCTCTTTTCCCATTTTCCATTCTCACGTCCTGGCTCTTGCGACAGTTTTTTGTCTTGTCTTTCATGTCCCTACATTGTTCTCTCACTTTCTCTCTCTCTCTCTTTCTTTATCTCCTGTATTCTCTCTTAGCGTCTTCAATTTTCTAGTTTTTATTCTTTTTAGTTCTTTTTTGGTTTATGTTTTTTTTATTTACGTATTTTTTGGGTACGTAAATAAAATACGGGTCATGTTCTTTTTTGTTTATATTCTATTTTGGGCTTGTATTTTTTTTGTTTATATCCTTTTTGGTTAATTTTGTTTGCTCACATCAATTTTTCGTTTGTATTCTTCTTTTGGTTTATATTGTATTATAGTTTTATTTTCAGTTCCTCTACCTAAACATGTTTATTTTATTATTTGGATTTTAAATTAGTTTTTATATAATTGTCCCATCGTCTTCTAGGGAATGATCAACCGCATTAATCATCGTCTCACTCTCTCTCTCTCTCTCTCTTTGGTCTTCGTGTTTGGCTGTTTCCTCTTGAAGTACCAGAGAAACGTAACCTCGAGCTCGAACGGGCACTATAAGTTTTTGCTGCGGGTTCCACGTCGTCTAACCTTCTCTTTTTTCCTACTGCCATAACTTAAATCTTCCGGTTTTTTTTTCTTGTCGTTCCGCGCTAAAATCTCACCGTCGTCTCTTCTTTTACATATATCCGCCTTATATATATATATATGAAATCTCGAGAGTTTTCAAATCTTTTCATTGGATCACCTGGATCACGCGTTACGATGTCAAAACGTAAAAAAATCGCGAGCTTAAATACGTAGTGAGGTACTCAAACTCGCACGTACTCAAACGTGATCGTGATACCGCTTCAACTACCCCCGATACCAGCACTTTACTATCGAGCAACTTCAAGGAAGGGTCGGTTATCGGCCAATAGGGTTTGCTCGAAGAGGATCTCGGAAGTGTTTTCTTTTTCAAAGGCTTTAATCGCTTTGAGAACGAGACAATGGACTCAATTGTTGATTATTGAACTCAATTAATAACCAACGATTTAATACTCAATCATTGATTATTAATTTCAAACTTTATAAACTCAAACGATTTTTCAACCCAAACAAACTCACATCATTAATTAACCAAACGATTAATCACCTTAGACAATTAATTAACTGAAACGATTAATTAAACTCAATTAGTGATTATTAAACTGAATTAAATTGAAATAATTAATTCAAAATAAAACATATTCTGTTTCGACTTAATTCGTTATTTTAATTTAATTACTGATTAGGATTTTATAAAAAGGAACGTCCTCGAGATTTCGTCTATTTGTTGATGGTAATTGAAACGAAATCAGTTCAGTAGTATCTGAGATTAACGCAGAAACTTTCTGGGGACTTTCTTTTATGGGGTTTATTCATGATATACATGTATATATACATCCAGATCCAGAGAGTAACTACTTGTTTGCTATCTGCTCAAGTCACCTTTTTTCTGCCTCCAAGAACCAATAATATGAATATATAGTGCGGAGGCTCTTGCTGCCATCCAGGTAAACACAAATTTTAAGAAAAATTCTCTACCTTGCAGTTCTCTGCAGTCCTTTGATCGTATATTCGTATGTTCTTCAAAAATGAGAGTAATCTCGGTAATGGCAAAAGGACTTCGGTCTTATTCGATAAGATCTAGCGTCAGTAAATTTCTAGTAAAAAGCTGATGTCAGCTTATCGAATTTCGCATCAAACACAGCTCGGAAAATAAGATCAAAATTTTATTTTGTTTACTCTCCAGCGTTTATTTCTTCTTTAACGAAAAAAGTGCCGAAAATAAAAGTATACGAATAAAGCGAGTAAATCAGGAACCAGCTTCAGTAAAAATGGGGAAATTATACAGGACTGGGGCTCCAACAAATTTACAAAAGCTATGTAATATAGAACAATCATACTTTTTATCACCCCTGATAGTGTATGTACGTGTGTGTATTGGTGGGTGGATGGATACTATTTTTAAAAAATTTTATTAGGTTTTAAAGTGGGTATTATTTATTAAATTTATTTAAATGTTATTATTTTACATTTAATAAGAGAGGGGGAATGGTACTTTCGATTTTACATCAGTATTAAATTCTAAAATGCTTATTTTATGACTATTACCACTCTTCGTCATCAATTTAGGTGTCGAAATTCAAAAAAAAAATCCCTATTTTGTCGTCTCCTCAAAATTCAAAACTCCATGACTTATGGAAATAAGAAAAAATCTCAGTTTCAAATTCTTTAGTGGTGAAATAACGAAGACGTTCGCACAAAAAAAAATGGAGCAAATATTGGCGGGGTGCTCCACTTCTGCATAATTACCGAAATGCGGCCAAATATATAGTGATCTTTATATAGCTTTTTTCAATTTGTTTAAATTTACACAATATTTGACGAAACGTATTTTACTGAACGAGACTTCCAGCCAAAAATGTCGTGCCGAATGAAGCTTTCTTGCCCGTTTATTTTTCAGTACCAACCCGATGCCTGAATAATAAAAGAAGAGCTCCCCCACCCCGCCAGTCTGGTATAATTATTTAGTTATTACGCAGCATGTATTTTTAATACAGCTTTATTGGCCCCTTTTGCTCTTCATCTTCACAGCCGTGTCTGTGAATAATTGATAAAGCCCACGTTCGAGGTTTGTGAATTCTGATATATATATTTTTTTCTTTAAGCAGAATAATTTTTCGACAAATGTGAAAATATGCATTAACGCTGGCTGAAATAAAATAATTAATACAAGCCCTTTCGTCTTTACTGCATTTCATATTTTCGTTGAGCTTTTTTCCGTTTTCTTTTTTTCGTTTTCTGCACTAATTAATAATGCTTTGTGGCAAGAAGTAACGAAAAGTGATAAAAAAAAAGTTTACTATTTTCATTTTGTACCAACGATATGGAAACAAATTCTCGTTGTTTTATCAAGTTAACCTCAAACTTGACCCATCATTGTAAGTTAATTTTGAATAGGAAGAAACTCTTATCTACACTCTACATTTGAGAAATTTCGGAATAAAATTTTGCACCAGGCAAAAACAACCCACGTTTCTGAGTTGAGGGTTTGTTTGGGTTTGTTTGGGTTTGTTTGGGTTTGTTTGACACCAACACCAACTGATAATAAGCGTTATCATTTATCCGCTGTACTATTAATTCACAATAAATGATCAATTATATCAAAATTAAACAAAAAAGGATATTTTTCCTTCTTTTTGTCAAGCGAGATAAGTGAAAACGAGAAATTTACCATTTCGTTGTTCGATAATGTGCGAACAGAGAGGGAGAATAATATAATAGAAAGTAGAGACGCGCGGGCGTTTCCTAGTTTTTTTTTTTCTACGAGCATATATCTAAACGCGTAATCGTAATAACAACGAAAAAATGGCACCGTAACGATAAGGAGCGTACCTTGTAACCGAGATAGGCGAGCAAAAGAGCTTCCGTCAGCGATACCATCGCCAGTATCACCTGGACGACCCACAATTCCAGCGGTCTTCTCACCCATAATATAGCGTCCCAGTTGATCGTCGAGTTCTCCCGAAATTCCTCCTCCGTTAGGCTCTGTGATGCTAAGATCTCCGATTTGTTTCCCGGCTGACAACCGTAGCTTGAATAATAGAGATAAAAAGAAATGATAAAAAATGTATAAGTTATAATAAACGATAAGATTATGATTTTTTTGTTACGTATTGTTATCCACGATTTTTTAAATTAAGGATTCATTTGAAAAATTATAATATGTATATAATTAACTGAGGGTTCCATTAAATTAAGCATGGATTATCTTTAATTTCTTAAATTAAGGATATTAATATAAAACAAGAAATAAAAATTAAGCATAATAATCCTTATTTGTTCACACAAAGGTTAATATATGACGAGATTGTTTATTATGATCAAATGTTGAACAACTATTCTAATAACAGATTTTGTTAATGAAAAAAAACCTCTGATGTTTTTAAGGTATTGCTGGATAGGTTGTCGGATAAAAACCCAAAATAAGAGAATTGTCGATTTAATAATGTAGATCATATTGTTCACGTTTAGCCGTGTGAGGAGCGAATTTAAAAATAAATTAACATCGGGAAATTCAATAAATTTTAAAACAATTTACGATTAGTTTATTGAATATTTCCAAAACTGAAATATCCAATAAATCGTAAGTTGTTTGCTCGTAAAAATCACTTTTTCAATTGTATTTTCGTTTCGTTTTTTTTCATTGCTAGCTTATTTTTTTTTTTTACTAAATACTACATTAAATTACTCACCACGAGGCCTGAGTAGGAACAGTGTCCGTGATAACCCTGAATATGTAGAGGAAACATGTTAGCAGCTTGAAGAAGAGATTGGCAACTCGTATCCTTAAGCCTGAAACAAAATTCGTGTATACCTAAACAAATATTTATATTTATTTATATATAACTATACGAATGGAAATATGCATGAAAATAAAGCTTGAAATATTTTTTGAAAGGAATAATTTCAGAAGGAACTTTAAAAATATTAAACCTCATCAACTAGGAGTCAAAATTGAGTAATTATTAAGTTATAATGATTTTACGATTTTTACTAATTTATAAGGATCTCACAACAAATAAATAATTTCAATACATTTGAAAAAAACCCAAGCAAATTATAAAAATAAATACTCCATTTTAAAAAATAGAAAATCTGTTATGTAAAACTTTTTATTTCTGAGAATATACGACTCTTAAGCAATCATTTAGAAAAATGTTGTTATTGATTCGTCAGCTTTCAGAAAAATATCAATTAAATATCCTGAGTCGAGTGTTTTTTAAAATTATTTGTTTTAAATAATTGGCGAGCCTCAAAATTATGAAAAAAATAAAAAAACCATCATAACTCAGTAACTATTCATTTTTTATCGTCAGTTTATGGGATTTTATTGCTTGAAATGATCTCGAGAGTGATCCCTTTCAAGCGATAGGTCGAATTTCCCATAACCCTGTATATTTGAGAGGGAATAAACAAGTTTAATTGGGAAGGACGAAAATCTATTTAAGAAAGTAAGAAAATGGAAATATGGCGAACGATCATGACCGTAGCGAGAAAAAAGAAGGGGAAGGGAGAGAGAGAGAGAAATATAAAAGTATAACCGATGTCAAAGAATCCGTTAGATATGAAATACAAAAATTGCATGGTTTCGATTCGCTCGAAAACAAGTCGAACAATAGCTGAGAGAATAGTGCGCCACAAAGGAAACCTTGTCAATTGCAATGGTTGCTTCCAACTCGATTCACCCCGAAACCTTGCTACGATACACACCTCGAGGGCACGGATCGGAGGTTAAAACGCACCTATTTACCCTACGCTTGTTCTATCGCAATATCCTATCGACAATACGGTAACCGACGTCAAAAGACTACATTTCGAGTATGCAAAATTCGATTCTGTTGTTTATTGTGCTAGGAAAAAAAAAACATTTTCTTGGTACGTTACGTTTGTACTGGCTGGCTAAAACAGTTGCCAAAAATGTCCACTAATTCTTTAAAATTCTATTATATCTTTATAGAAAAAGTGTTGAAATTCAGAAAAAAAACTTTCTTGTGATATTATCAGCACTATCAAAAATACACTTCATTTTCAGCATCTTTTTTAATACATTGATCTTAAGTTATCAGTGGATGGATTATCGGGCAAAAAGTTAGTCTCAAATGGGGGAATAAGGGATTTACACGTACAGATTATGTCGTATATGTTGAGCCTTGCAAATATCTAATTTTATTATAAATTGACACTTAGGAATGTTAATTTTCTAATTGCAATGTAATTCCTTGAATTTACAATCATTTTGGCATATTCGTAATTTCCATCCAGTGATATCGTAATACATACAGCATTAGCTATAGTTTCATCTGCCTTGTTCGTGCACCTTGAATTTGTCGAAATCTCGTGGAATCTGAAGTCTTTGAACATTCGAAATTGATCTAAATACAGGTTCTGAGAAGCAGAGCGAAAAGAGAAGGAGATAGGGAGAGATTAATTGATTGATGATATATTTTATGCCTTAGTCTACCTTTAGGCAGTTTTGAATAATAAAAATAATAAATAATGCGAAATATAAAATGAGAAATATAAGCAAAAAATAATTAATGATAAAAATAATAGATTTGATTTGCCCTAGTAAAAAACATTCGAGCAATTAAAAAATATAACAAAATAAAGATATAAAATACAACAAAGTTAACAACAATATAATAATATGACAAAAATATCAGAAAAAGAAAATTAAAAAAATGCAAATAAAAGGGAGAGAGAGAGAGAGAGAGAGAGAGAGACATAGAGAGTTGGAGTCAAGATTGCTAGGTCGGTAATTAACTCACTCGAACGCTGGTTCTTGATGAAATAGAGCTGAAGGCGTTCCTTGAAAGTGTTCTCATTCACGTAGTACTCCACGCGCACTCTGAAACAGAATGAATAAATAATAATATGCGTATATACACGGTTACTATGCAAAGTATTACGTACACGTGAAACGTATCCGCGAAAGTCACAAAAAATTTTAATAAGAGTTCGCGGATGATGAATTGATGGAGGGTTCATTAACATTGCAATACCCGGAACGTAAAAATTATAAGTGGGTGAAACAAAATAATGCAGGAACCCTCGGGGATTTTGATCGCGGATACTAACGATAAAATAATACGAGAACTCCGTGTAAGCCACCTATCTATATGGATCATCGGTTTCCATGTAGTATATAGTGACCATTCAAATGTGGAGCATTTTCATTGACCACCAACCCCGTGCAGACCCGCGTTCCGATTCATTCGAAAGCCTGCATAGACACGTGGCTACGAATATGTACAATGGTTTTTCGAAACCCGTGCAAAAATATGCGTATACAGGGTGACCGGTAATTCGATCTATTCCTTGAAAGGAGTTATGATGGTTAACGAATTTTTTGAAATTTTCTAGCTCATCGAAAAACGATAACAATCGGATAGCAGTAATCTATTCTAAATGTTCAATCGACACTTTTTTCCAAGCTGACGAATAAGTTAAGGCATTCAAAAAATGTTTACCCAAAAATCGCAATTTAAATTCAGAAATAAAAAATTCTCCGCTGAAGGTCTTTTATTTCTGAAATTTTGCGAATTTCGAACATGGATTTTTTTCAGTTAGATATGATGTCTCGTTGAAAGTGGGTACAATTCTAAGCTATTTTCATTAGTTAAATAATCATCATTATTTCCAGGATCTCATGAAATTTTACGTTTTTGTTTGGATTTACATAATTCATTCATATGAATTTTCAAATTTGTATAATTGTACTTGAACTTTTATCATTTTTTTAAGAATGTAGATAATTTATGATAATATATATTTATGATTGGTTGGAATTTAGAAATTTGGCCTAATACATGTTCCATAGGAAAGGCACAAAATAGGATGGTCAATTACCATCAGTAAAGTTCTTATCACGTGTCACTTAATTTTTTAAATGTCTGTATTCCAACCGCTACGATGAAAAAAATGGCCGATCATATACCTATTCAGTTTTTTGTTTAGATGACTTGGTCTGAGACACCCTGTATATAGACAAGGCCTCAGACTTCACCTTCTCCACCTGTTCCCCTAATACGTATATATATATAATTGAAATACTATTTCTAGAATTGTGCAAATGCGTTGGCGTATCTGAAAATAGAATTGCGTGACGTCACAATGATACGACCACGATCACAACAGGGGATGCGAGACACAGGTCTACGGCTAACTACGTGTCCGCCGTCGATTGATTTTCGTTTCTCTCGCTTCGTGTACACTTTTCTCCGAACTCAAAAAGTGACATACCGTACTTTTTGCTCTTTATATCAAAAATTATTTGTGCCTTTAAATAACATTCCGACATAATGTAGTAATATTTATAGAAAATTGAAAAAATAGTTTTTGTATGAGTGAATGAATTATCCAATAAAAAAAATGTGATAATAATAATGATAATAAATTTATTCATAATATTCAAGACGATCAGTGATAATTAATATTAATAAACTATTCGTAAATAATTTTCATATTATTATTAAATAAATTGATAAGATATTTTATTGATAAATTAAATATTAATGAAACTAAGTAATGATAATAATTAATCAACATTCATTAATAATAATGATCAATGAATATAAAAAATGAATTATTATCAATGAATTTTCATTATAACTAACTAATGTTAATAAAGTATAATACTTTAAATGTTTTTTTAATTTTACATTTTTTTAAACATCGCTCAAACGCAGATGAAAATTCGCTTACGATCAGGCTGCCTGAGTGTATGGGCGCCGTTTAAACTGATTTCCAGGATATTTGGTATCGGGTATCATCCCAGGATAGGACACCGATAAACTAGGTTCAGTACAACCTTTCGCGATATCTACATATATATGATATCTAATGGTACGAGGAAACGCGAAACTTCCGTGTTCTCCTTTCAAGTTTGCGTCTGGGCATAAAGCGGTGAACTCACCGCTCGAGGCACAGTTTTGCTGGAGAGTCATCATACTAAGAACTTTTCCAACGTGTCCTCAACTTTGTGATTGATTAAAAAAAGCTCTTAGTGACTACAGAACGAAAAGGAAAAGTAGCTCCCCGGAATCTTCAATAATGTCATGGCTGGCTTCTCAACGACTTTATTGCATTTCCGTTTGCATATCACATTGCAGCATATTGCAGAAACATACGTATACTGAATTCACGGTTCAAGCTTGTTTTTCCATACATTAAATAATGGACCAGACATTGAACAAAATTTCGATAATTTCTCACAAATTGTAGTACTTATTTTTATTTTCACTTCGCTATTCATAGGGACACCAGTAGTTCGGCATGTGTTATGATTTTCAGAAGTTTTAGGAAATTTTTAGCCTTTTTTAGAAACTCTAGAAATTTCTGGACCTTTTCACGTTTTGTTTTAGAAATGTTCGAAAATTTTTAGAAACTTTCGCGCTTTTTAGAATTTTCGGCCCTTTTCCAAGAATTTTTAGAAATGTTTGACAATTTTTTTAGAATTCTTACTCTTTTTTATCAATTTTACAGATTTTCACCCCTTTTTTCAGAACTTTTTAGACGATAAAAAAATCTCGAATAATCTAGAAATTTGGAGAAAGAAACATTTTCGCTAGAATAAAAACACGTGAAAAATTTTCGTATTTACCATTGAATAATTGGAGAGTGTAAAATAAGTACAACACGTTACAACAAGCAATTTATAAAATAGTAAGAGATAGGTCAAGAGGAGGAAATTTCATATCCCTATTTTTATTACGCATCGTCCCAGTCCGGATACGTTTGAATTTAACAACAGTTTGAATTTGGCAACTTTTGCACAGAGATCATTAATAAAAGCAGTGATAATGAGGATTTTACGAGGACACGTGACGGTCAGTGATGTTGGTGGCGAAGCGAGAAATAATCCGACAAAGCTAATTAGAGTGGAAAACGATAAAGGCTTGGGTATATATTGGGGCTAGGCTTCATTTGGATTTTATCGAACTCGATTGACTGTGAAAAGCTCATGCAGGGTGACATTCTCGTATATTTTACTAGTTTATGTGAACTATGTATGTTCAAGTTATAGGTATGCTCACACCTATCGTATTTAGTCGTGTAAATATCTATAGAGATTGGGTATATTTATGTAACTTTTTTTATGTGACTGAAATAGGGCTGTTAAAGCCACACTGCGATGAAACCGTATACAAGAATGATCAACGTGGTGCGAGATCGATCCAAGTTTCTTCTACCGTACACCCGGAAATTGAAATACCCAATCTCGATATCGGGGTCTGCCGAGGGCTCACGAAGTTCACGTACAAGCGAGCACAAAACTTTAACCTCACTCGAGGTGTGACGCCCAAACGTGTTTGAAGACATAACAAGTTGTGCCGATCCTGGTGGCCGAAGTTGTCGAAATCGACCAACCGTAACAATAATTTTAATCCAAATGATAATAAAGAGCGTATAACAAAAGATAGAGGAATAACGTAAATTTTAGATTTTGAAAAATCTTTAATTGTAGATGTAGCTATCGCTAATGATTAATTAGTGGTCGAAAGTAATTGACTAATTATGCATTGATTTTTTTATTTAGTAAATAAGTATTTAATAATTAGCCATCGGAGGGAAACGTAAATTTCTAGCATTCGTTCGATTGCAAAACTTGAAACTTTTCTCGAAACCTTGTTTTTTGCTATTTTTATGATCGCATTGCTATAACTCTGTTTGACATTTTTACAGTAGCTTCACAATTACTTTTTTTTTTTAAATAACAATACCCAATGAGTTCTTCGATTTGAATTTAACATTATTTTTTATAAACAATACATTGGTTAGTATTTTTTAAAAATAATAATCAATTTTTTTAAATAAATAATTAAAAAATTTGATACAACATCTATGATCTTCTTTGATATTCAACGAGAAATTTTTCCGCTACTGGAAGTGCTTTTTGTTAAAAAAATTATTTCGAAAATTCAGTCTTTTTTTGCTATTTTCGACTAAAAGAATGGTTTTCAAATAATCTATACGTAAGCATATACTGAATAATTATTCTAAAAAGAGAATAATTATTCCCAAAAAAATGTACATTTTGTCATGTTTTTAGAATTATCTTTTATCCTTTAATAAACCACTACGGATATATGGGAGAATAAAACTAGGGTTGCAAAATTTGTCGAATACCACGAGGTCAAAGTTGTGGCCAATCACCCTATGTCTAAAGCATGTGCCCATGACCCGAAGCTTTTTCTTTATATGGCAGCAAACCGTTCGGTCGTTATAATTCGGCTTAAAAATAGACCATCCAGGCCGCCAGACTAAAGGAAGATATAAATAAAAGAGACGAGTATAAACTATCAGAAGCTCAAGATAGAATTCAATTCGTATTTCCTGCTAAAATTGTTTCGAGGAAAACAATCGAATTAATATAGTCGAGAGTTAGGTTATGTTTACACGATTTTAAGTTCTATTTAAAGATTCATTGAATCGATACAGTCCTCTGTTCATTCGGGGTAAGTGTGCGCATCTTCGTTATCTCCGAACATGCCGAGGGTGATTATCATTATTTATTAAGAGGGTCGTTATTATTACACCTACAACCTCATCGCGCCGATTTGGCCCGATCGTGACCGAACGTAAGTGAGGTAATACGAAACTTTTTCGTTGCCATTTTTAAGCGGTTATGACGTATCTATAACTTTTAAAACATCTTAGGGGTGCCTCGCTCGGATAGTGGAGATAATGATCTGAAAGGAAGTCATGGGGATTTAATACAGGTACAGGTAACAGGTATGTTTATCATGATTCCGTGATTTCTAGAAGTGTAAAGGGCTCAAAGAACGTCGCACCTGAACGTCGATTGTAAATTTGTCTGCCGGAGTTGCGTTTGAATATTTTTAACGAATTTATCAAAATTCGTAAAAAGTTTCGGTTTGTTTGGGTTTGTTGGGTTTGTCTGGGTTTGTTGATTGTTGGTAGATAAACAAAAATTACAGAATATCATCTTAACGTCATCTTTACGTTCCCACTGTCCCTTTGGATTGTTTTCCAATCAGGTTTGAACACTAAGTTCGCCTCTTAATTTGAAGCCCTCTGGCAGACATCACAGTCGGGGTTTTTTTAGTGGGTCCCAGAAGGGTGGCCAAAGTTCGTGGAAGACTTTGGTCACACACGGCCCTACCATCAGGGTGACGGTTCTGTTCAGGAGAATTTGCTGCGCCGACCATAGAATAGGTAGGAACAAAAAACTGCCACATTCAAAATATTTTTGACAGAACGAAGTCTTTCGGGTCCACTAGTTTAATATTATATGAACTTTATTGAATATCAATAAAGTTCAAATCGAGTCTACATTTTAGTTAGAAAACGTTTGTATGGGAAAAACAAAAGGGTTGTTTTTAGGGTTTTGCCGGAAGTTATTCGAATTTTTCTCGACGTAAAAACCATCCTTGGACTTAAATAAACATTTGAAAAAAAGAATTGGTAAAATAGGTCCAGCCGTTGTTGAGTTATGGGCTTACCAACACATTTTGGGATCCATTTTTATGTTATAGATAATTAAACAATGAACAATATTTAATGATTAATCATTTTTTTTAACAATTATTCCATAAATTAATATAATTTTTTTTTCTGTAAAGTGCAACCTTTTTGCTTTAAGAAACTGTTATTGAAAACAATTTTCCCCTCAATTTTTACTAACTCTAGATTTTTTTGAAAAAGAAAAAAACATTTTTTTCACGAGTTATTCAATATTTGATCACACAAAAATTATTCAATAGATTATTCCATAAATGACCTTCAATGGACTGACCTTAGACCTCCAATAGACTGGGGCTAAGGAAATCTTTTTCATTACTCACTCACCAGGGAAGATTGGGATACTTCGTAGTAGCTATTCAGAAGTCATGAATCAACGCGGACGTGAACGTTACAGGAACCGTCGGAGAGATCGTTCTGGGATACCTAGAAATTGGTTTTTCTCTCGTGGAAAATTCGACGTGACGTAGTACTCGTCTCGATTGGGGGTTCCTCTATCGCCTGTCCAATGTAAATGGAAGAGCCATCCCTGCGTGCGTTTTTTCTTTTTTTTTTTTTTTCATTTCGCCTCTCGTCTTTTTACCACTTCCTCTGTCCTTTATTGCGTATAGCGTTGCTGAGGACGCAACGGAATTTTCCACTTGCATTCCGCCTGTCCTTGTAGATGGAAACAGCGCAAAAAAAAGAGGGACCGAAAGGCTGGACAAGATGAGACACGGGAAAAAAGATGTTCGTTTACTTTTCCAGATTGTTCAAACAGTCGCCTCTAGCCAGTTGTAATAGTTGCTCAACAGTTAAGACGGATTGAGTCTAGTATTGGGGAATCATGGATTTACAAAAGTATATCGTACGTGTTCAGCCTGCAGAAATAATTAAATAACTTAATAATAAATCACAATAATAAGTCATAAAAATAATTACAATAAAAAATCACACAACTAATGTAATAAAAAAACTAATTTTTAACGAATCAACGCTTAGAAATGTTAATTTTTCACTTTCAAGGACAATGAAAAACAATACATGGAAATTCGACGATATTGATACGTTTTTGACTGAGGTTCTGTCAGGGATTGCACATCTGTTCCAACTGACGAACAAAAGAAATCTCAATTTTTTTATTTGAATAATACGTTTGTTGGGTTTTATTATTATCATTAAGTAGCTAAAGAGTCAATGTTTATTGAGTTTTTCATTGGTTAGTGATTTATTTTCGCAAGATTTATTATTATTTATTTCAACATTCATTGAAATTAATCTTCCACTATTTTATATTCCGACTAGCAAACGCGATAACGCATTTTATTTATTAGACGCTTAGCTTAATTAATACCTTGATTCTAGTTCTGAATGATTAAATGCATATGTTTATAACTAATAAATTACTTAGCAAAATATTAGAAAATAATTCATGTAGGGGAAGGTGGGGTAAGACGGGGACCCTAAGGTATTTCATAAATAAAACCCCCTGTTTTTTATTGCACACAGTGGGAACTTTTATTGAAAGAATAATCAGTCTTTGTTTATTAAATTATAATGAGCCCAAACTCAAATATATAGTTATTCTCATAGAATTATTAACTTTAAAACAAAAACGAAATCTCCCCATCTTGCCCCACCTATAGGGCAAGACGGGGTACCCCTTGGG